>JAQRGA010000112.1:0-66567 GCA_029237695.1 Conchocele bisecta
GGCGAGCCTCGGAATGTTCAATACATGTAAATACAATAATTGCTTACAAGAAAACGTTGTTAATGTGAATTTTAAAGACTATCATAATTTTGAACTTACGAACATTTTAGTCGTACGATGTTTAGTGAAACGGGCCCCTGCTAATCGACATACCCTAGCTACTGGATATTGAATACAATATCTTACCGTTTCCAACATGCAGCCTGATAGACATGGGTCATTTTGGACAACGAAGGTGTCATTTTGGGTCGGAGTCAGTTTGGATATCGTAGGTGTCGTGTTTGGCTTGGATCGTTTTGTACAACGTATGTCATTTAGGACATGGGATGCTTTTAACTTGAAATAACTGTATACTTACGCATGTCCCCGTTATTATTCAGTATATGCTTCTAGTTTGGTAACGACTACATGCATCTACAATTTACAACTGTCGTAATAATGTCTGCAGTCTGCCTTGTTTACATTTGCCCGTTTTATGGTCATTTGGATATTCCAAAACCGATACATTTTCATAAGTATTTAATTTTTAGAAAGATGTGACCAATATTTAATAAATTACGTAAAATACCGCTTTTCCATGTCAACATGCTAGCATGGGGGATGTCGATGGTGTTTTCGCATAGGGGAATATTGTCGCATCTTTTTCTAGTATCTTGGTAGAACATTTACAAACTATATAGCTAGTATTCAGAGTAAATTTCCAAAAGTAGTCGTTTTCTTCAACTTAAGTTTCCCCTATGTTAAATACGCATAGTTTTCTTTTCGCTATACAGTATATTAAATTGAGTTAGAAAATAATAATCTTGAAAGGAATCTATCATTTTTCCAATGTTTTTTTATCATATCATGACAATGTCACATTGATATATTTGTGGACGTGACTGGAGAAATGGGGCTTATGGGTTTTGAGTCCAGTGTAGATCCGCACAGTCTGATCAGGATCTTCACTGTTCGCGATTCCATCAATGAAACACCCGTCAAGCTTCTAACAAGTAATATATGTCGCTATCAGGCTACATGAGTGTGCTATATAATCGGGTGTAGCACTGACCACAAATCCTATAAGCCCCATTTCTCCAGCCACAGCCACATATATGTACTTCATTGAACATGTTTTATTTATTTCCAGGATGAACGGATAGACACACTGACGAGTACTCTCATCATGACACAGGTAAACGTTTACTGCCTGTTTTACGAAACATGCCCAAACTTTACGGCTATATAAACATTGTACAAACAATATTTGTTTCGATCATAATGTTAAATGTTATCAAACTTTAAGTACACTTTGGTCAAATATCGATTTTATTACGAAATAAATTTCTCTATGGGAATTTAACATAGAGGAAAAGAGGTGGAGAAAATGGAGGAGGAAAAACTAAATATTTCGGAAATTGACTCTGAAACCTGGCTAATTATCATAAATATACATAAAATACAAAACCCATAAAATTAAGGATACACAGACTGCCTGCGGGTCCGGTTTAGAGCACATCTACTGTATAAACCAATGGCACAATGTATTTACATCAGAATGTTTAAGCATATGCATAAACTTCAAGACACCAGTACATGTAGCCGATTTCATCAAAATTGCAAAGTATACTTTGACGGAGTAATCATTTATTTATCCCGAAATGCATTATTTCATATAGAACTAACGACTGCGTGCATTTGATGAAAAAGTATGTTATTATACTGAATTTATTAGATTATCACAGCCAAAATGGCTGTGATAATGTAATAAATTCAGTATAATATAAATTAATAAATTTATCCTTAAATTGAAAATTTCTCCCTCAAAGTATACTTTGCTAGATAAGTATACTTTGCAATGTTGTTCTGAAATATGCTACAGAACGTTACTGTATCTGTATCTACTAGAAATAAGATATAGGGAAGCTACACATATACATATACCGTTTATTTAACCAGGTGAGCTGATTATCGTGAAATAATGCACGAGTGATTGGGTCCTTACGCGAAACAAACGAGTGAGCGTAGGACCCAATCACGAGGGTATTATTTCAAGATAATCAGCTCACCTGGTTAAATAAACGTTTTCTTACATTTGATACACGATACTTTATATAAAAAACAACGCGAATCAAACGTAATATATGGCCAAGATCTGTGCAAATTAATTTATGGAGGCGTGTCGTTGTGAAGGCGACTGTCTCGCGATTCAGGGTGTGTATCTGAAAACAGCATTTAATTGACCGACGGAAACACGTCATTGCGACGTTACTAACGTAATTTCTCCATATATAGTAAGCACAAGAGTGGTGTAAACTACTGCTGCCGAGTTATATTTCTGTAAACTACTGGCTGAAATGTAAGAAACATCAATGTGGTCGAAAATTTAATAAAACGAGTGACTTTAAAATAATGTGTATTAAATGTGCTTCCCTTTGGAAGGTATTTGAAGTTCCTATATTAATTTCCTTTGCAGAATTGGGACGATCCCCGCCTAAAATGGGACCCGGCTCAGTATGGCAATATCAGCGCTGTCCATCTACCCATCAGCAAACTCTGGAAACCAGACCTGACGCTCTATAACGTGTACGGTATAGTATACTCAAGCAATAGAGAATAGTAGGTTGGTGCCGAGCCCATCTGCCGCGCCAGATATTTTTCCCATTCATGACACTAAACTACTATTCTGTTTATCCCGTCAACACTATAAATAGCTTTAAAATGCAAAAGAATAACCACAGCCGCATTCTTAAAATCGGAGAATCGACTAGTATGACAACCGCACATATTCATACGCAGTGATTAGGTCGTATTGACAGGATATCAAAAACGTATCACGGCACCGTGTTTCACGGCACATGCGCACTGTGTGGACGGGATAACACAAATTAAGGGTCATATTTGTGTGGGTATGTGAAACACCGAACAGCTATGATACATCAACAAAACATGTATTTCCAAATATATGTCACGGTACGTAACTCACTGTGGGGAGTAAGTGTGTACGGTAAACCAGAGGTCCCGGGTTCGAGCCCCGGGCAGGTGCACATTTTTCTCACCCTGTGACATTTGGCGCCTCACTAACTCGCTGCGGCGGATCCTTGATAAGCTTTCTTATCTCTGCCTTTGTACATGGCGTCCGTGCCCGTGCCGACAGCTTCCTCTGAATAATTTCCTATACAAGCTCGATTGGATTTATGTTGGGGGAGCAGGAGGGCCAGTACATTCGGTCGATTCCCACTGTTTCTAGATACACATTAACCACATCGGTACCGTGTGCTCTGGCATTGTCGTCCATAAGGACAAACCCATCGCCTGTAGGTGCGGCATATGCCGGTACAAAACGTTCAAGGACCTCATACTATACTGATATCGGACAACTGTTAACTATTCCTTGTATATCACGTCCGTGCGCCCGAGATAAGAAATGCCGCCTCACACCATCACCGACCCTCCTGCAAACCGATCGTGCACCACGATGCAATAGTCATTACAAAGTTCACCTGTCTCCACAATCGACGCCGTCCGTCATTAATTTGGATTCGTCAGTGAACAAGATGTGCCTGAAATCATTCAGTCGCCACCATGTTCATTCCTGAGCGAATTGTAGTCAGTCTCAGCGGTGTCCTGTGGTCAAAGTTGGTCGCACTGATGGCCGGTGAGCACTTACATTGGCACCATGCAATCGGTTTATAAGTGGTTGAGCACTGAAAATCACTCAACAAAGTCTCTAATCAATGTTTTTTTCCGAGTCGAACCTCCTCCTTTTAGCCATTAACGCGATGGACCGATCTGTGCGGTCCGTTGTGGCTCGTGGATGGCAACTCTGAGGTCTCCTCGCAAAGGTGCCAGTCTCTTGGTACCGTTGCCACAGACGACCCAGCACGCTTTGGCTAATTCCAAGATCACTCAAAAACCTACGGCTCTGTTCAGTTCCGGTTTAGGTAGATGTCTCCTGGGAATTGTAACGTATGCAAACAAACGTGAAACCGATTCAATAACAAATATCCTTCAGAAAAAAAAAATGTCAGTAATGCAAGTTCCTGATTGGCAATACCAGTTTCACTACCTTTGCAGGTGACATTGAAACAAGGCAAACCTCTCCAACATCCCTCTTCATTTGTGTGGATATAACATAGAGCATAGTAGGTTAGTGCCGTGAATGGGAAAATATATCTGTCAAGGCTTAGGAAACTGGATGGGCGAGGCTCTGCCGAACACATCCCGTTTCCGTGTCGCGCCAGATATTTTTCCCATTCACGGCACTAACCTACTATTCGATTTATCCCGTCAACACCTACACATGGCTTTAAAATGCAGAAAAATACGCCCAGCCACCGCACATATTCATACGCAGTGATTAGGTCGTATTGACAGGATATCAAAAATGTTTCACGGCACCGTGTTTCACGGCACATACGCACTGTGTTGACGGGATAAACACCGGTATGTGCATACACATATTGACCAACCTACATAAACATGTCAATGGAAATTAAGTTTTCCATATCTGACCCTTAATTTATTTTGTTGAGTATATACTGATGCTCAGAAAGCTTTACCGCCAATGCACACCTTAGGTACAAAGACACATACCTGTAGCCTATTTCACCAACATTGCAAAGTATAACTTTTCTAACAAAGTATACTTTGAGAGAAATTTTCAATTTTAGAATAAATTTATTAATTTTTATTATACTGAATTTATTACATTATCACAGCCAATTTGGCTGTGATAATGTAATAAATTCAGTATAATAATTCTGCTTACTTTTAATCATCAAATATATGCAACGGTTAGTTCTATATGAAATAATGCATTTCGAGAAAAATAAATGATTTCTCCCTCAAAGTATACTTTGCTAGAAAAGTATACTTTGCAATGTTGGTGAAATAGGCTACTGGAGTATCTACATGTATATACATTTCTGAACATATTTCAACACTGCTAAATGGTAATAACCAAGCAGGTACGTGCATTAGTCAGCCAATTACGAAGTTATTCTGCAATACATATGGACCTCGTATTTCTTAAAACCCGATTGCAAATGCAGTAGGGTAGCTCATGTGTATCCAGTTACTGTAACACTGCATACACAGAACGCTGAATTTAAACCTTTCCTTTCACCCCCAAGTAACTGGAATGGAATTTGATATGTTAATTTTGCAACCAATCCAACCGTCACAAAATGTTTTCAGACTAGCCCATTTATGAAAAGAGGGTATTTTTTGTTCTCAAAATAATGAAAATTACTTTCAAAAAATGCAGATCCTGATGAGACAGCTCGTTACGAGCCGGCTCATCTGGATCTGCACTGTTTGCAGAAACCGCTATAGCGGACTTTTGGGTTAAAAGGGTTAATACAGCACACAGATGAACGATGCATTTAATACATGCAACGACATCATCCCAAACGCTCATAGGTCAAGATCAGTTTACACACTTCCACAGCTGCACCAGTTGGCTGACGAAATTATGCCGTTTCAGTCGCTGAATGGCGACATCATATGCGCTGGACTGACTAGCTGATGCGCAGGCTGGTCTGGGGCTAGGTTGGTCACATGTGTCGTGGGGTTCCTTTTCGCAGGCGAGGTCCCTCTTGATTTGTCGAAAGTGTATATTGGTATCTCTAATGTCACCTATGAATGGCCAGAGTCTATTTGATTCTCAAATTAAAGTTCAATTCTGTTCTGATCAGATGTTTTCTGTCTATTCAATTTACAGAAGTTGTATTGTATTACATATCCGTTTGTTGACTTCATCCATACTCGACGCATTTCAGCGTCATTTTAAGCCGGGCATATTACGCAATTTTCTCTACCTTACAGCGCCCCTGGTGGAGAACCAACGTCAGTTTATGACTACCTCGCGGTTGTCTCCCATACCGGGGTAGTGACGTATGTTCCGTACACCACGTACAACTCGTATTGCCCGCTGAACCTGAAAAACTTCCCACAAGATACACAGACGTGTCAGCTGGTGTTCGGCTCCTGGGTCTACCATGCTCAGGTAAAACACCAGCGTATCCATAAATTTAACTCACGGGAGAAGTGGGCCAGACAGGTCAGCGTTGATCTCATGAAGTTAACACACTGCTCAGATAAACAAAAGATTTCGCCGCATCCGTGCATTGGATATAGAATAACAGCCTTTTGACATTGATATCAAGCTTATCATGCTCGGCTGGGAAACGCGTAGGAATTCATCGGCTCGCGCCGAGGAATTCCTAACGTTTCCAAGCCGAGCCTGATAAACTTAATAGCAAACTACACAGTACACTGGTATGTGATTGTATTATATTAAGCTCAATACCTGAGACGTACCGGCTCATGTTCGGCTCCTGGGTCTACAGTGCTCTGGTACATGTCATCTCAGCGATCATTATATAAATACTGCCCTTGTTGAGGGGAATATTGTGGATTTTCTCCCCGAAGAAGCAATACGTGTATCTCCCAAGGCCATACCCGATGGAGATATTGTTTTCGGGGGTAGCCTATCCACAATAATCCCCTCAACTAAGGGTGGTATTTAATGTATTAACCATTGGCAAATATATATATATGAGCATGATTAAAAAATGGGCTACACGGAAGAATATTTTTATCCACGGAAGAATATTTTGATCACGTGATATCAAATTGACCATTGCCTTGCTTATAATTTTCAATGAGGTATGCTATACTATGTTATCCTAGTACAATTGGGGATCGTTATCTCCCGTTGAATTTATTTAGAGAAATCCGGTCCCAAATGTGTAGTTTCGGGCCTTATTGCTTGTAAAAAAGGGCGAATGTAGTATGAATTGTGATGAAAATGAGCAAGTTTAGTGATTTCGACTAGCGTTTATCCAGATCATCCTACATACCTGCGCAATCTGATCCGGGACTCCATTATTTGCCAGATTCATATTTTCACACTTATTAATATTATTGCACAATCAGTGTAGATCCAGATCAGACTGCACACATGTGCAGTCTGATCTGGCTCTACTCTGTTTACAAAACTATTCAGCATGAATCAAACGTCGAAATACAGCTTAGGACCGGATTTCTATACATATATTTACAAAGGGAAATAACTATCTACGATCCCTCATTGGCTTAAAGTAGTGCACGTGACTGTAGTTGAAACTTATTTCTACACATGCTACATGTGGTAGAGTATGTGCATTTGCAGTCGGTTTGTCGGTTTGACGTAGCGGTGTTTATGTTAATCTACTCAACGTGACGCCAAACCAACAAACTGCACCAAATATAACATGTATTGCGATTGGAAGTAGCTCTAAGAATAGTTACTCTTGGTTTTCCCAGTTCGGTAACTTATTTACAGATCAAAGCTATTGGCAATACTAACGCAGTTGGCTGTGTACTATATCTCAGGAAGTGGACCTTGAATTCTGGACGGCAGACAACAAGACGGCGCTGAAGGTGAAGGTGTTCGGGTTGGAGGATGAACACATAAACCACATCGAGCACCCACAATGGACACTCGTCGACAACGCGGCCCAGGGCACAATAGAGCCCATAAAATACACGTGTTGTCCAGAGAAATACATTCGTATGACGATTACGATGCAACTCCAGGTATTTATATGTAGTAATGTATGCACTGAGTTAATGGATTATGTATTCAGGCGTTGTGTCGAGAAACATACATATATGATTGTAATGCAAATTCAGGTATATATAAGTAGCAATATAACCACTGAATTGATGGATTATTAAATATAGTTGTCTGAATAACAATCAATACGTACCTTGCGTACATCAGTACATTTGTACTATTGAATCCGGATTGGTTATACAATGCAGGTATACTGTAGGTATAAGTAATAATGCACACACTGAATACATTAAATGTGTTAGTCCATCGATTCAGTGCGTACATTACTACTACAGTGAAACCTCGCCAAACCGGACACCCTGGTGTCCGGCTTCGAGATGTTTCACTGTAAATCAGGCATTTGATCATTCTCAGCCATAGTTATGTGATATGCGATCACCAACATGCATTATCACCTGAGATAAATGACCGAGAATCTCATCAGAAATAAGGTCACATGTATTTTCTTAGAGGGGTTTCACTGTATACATACATGCATGTCCAGAGGCGCGTACTCGTACATAACTTTATGCAGAGGTTGAAATGTAGTAATGTGTGTTGTTTTGTTTTTAAATAATTTGATGGTGTGATATGTCTACATTTCAGCGGTTATCGACATTCTACAGATACGTAGCAGTGGGTCCATCCGTGGTACTAGCCCTGCTAGTGCCAGTTCAGTTTCTACTTCCGGCGGGCGCACCACAGCGGACGACGTTCGGGCTTGTTGCTCTATCTTAGTTTGTTTCACCATCTTGATAATGACGTTGTCGTTTGAAATTCCATTTGAACGGGGCATCGTTCCAAGCATAGGTAGGGTGTATAATCTGCTTCATGTATACACTGATTAATTCAACGAAAATTGAACTTTGGTTTGCTTGCATTTCATTATAGGAATTAAACGACATTTTTGGCCCTTACAATGCTAAATTAATTCTTTTGTCTGCTGTTTATTTTTTATTTTCCATTTTTCTTATTATAAACATGGTTCGACAGCACATTGGAATCATTTCCAATGGAAATTATTCTAAAGTGCGGTCAGACCATGTTTATAATGAGAACGAAGACAACATATAAAACAACAGCAGACTGCAATTTTCGTTTAAAGCATTCCAATGGTTATGGAGATATTCGCCTGGTATAACATTTAAAAGTCGAACTGTGCTGGATGAAGGCTGTAAGGATTCAAACAAGTAATACACATGTAAATCGCTATCAGGCTTCAGCAGTGTGCTATTTGATATGAACCTACACTGGTCACAAAACCCACAGGACCAATTTCTCTAGTCACAGCCAGAAATGTACAGTTAAACCTCTCTAAACCGGACACCCTGGGAGGTCCCCAGGGTGTACGGCTTAGACAGGTTTCATTGTAAAACAGACATTTGATCATTCCGAGCCATAGCTCTGTGCTATGCGATCACGAACAGGCATTGTCACCTGACATAAATGATCAAGCAACTCATCATTAATAAGATTACAGGTGTTTTCCTGGTGTCCGGTTTAGCGAGGTTTCACTGTACATGCAATCTGCGTGCATTTCCAGGAGTCTTCTACATCGCCAGTATGACCTTTGCCTCCATCGGGGTGCTTCTGTCTGCTATACTGGCAGTCGTGGCTAACAAGGGGACACGCCGTCGTTCCATGCCTGCCTGGGTACATTCAGTAAGTCGTTTACTTGCCCATGTAAAAACATACCTAATGTCACAAGGCGAGAAAATAGCATGCCCGGACGCGGGACTCGCCTGAGATACCACGACGTAGAGCAATGCATGCATGGATACATTCAGTAGGTCTACATACACAACAGCCAGCGCTAATCCTGACAATATTTAACTTTATTTTTATTGAATGCTGTGCTTGAAATCAAGTAGCTTGATTGTCTGAGTCTGAGCTGTGCTACAGCTCAGGATCAGTCAATCAAAGTACTTGATTGCGACTTTAAATATTTGCCAATAGATGTTCAGAAACGTTGACATATTGGCAAGATTAACGTAGGCGATGGTGTAATGTCACAAGGCGAGAAAAATGCGTGACCGACCGAGGGATCCGAACCCAGGATCGCTGGTTTACCATACCATCGCTCTACCGCCTGAGACAACACGACGTAGAGCCATTCCTGCATGGGTACATTCAGTAAGCCGAATGGCCATTGTCACAATAGACCTGTGTCTGTGTTACTATACCTGCACAGATGTCATAGCTATATCCACAATGAAAAAATATATATTTGTTTCGATTAGTTTAAATTCTAGCAAAAGTGCAGAGTCTGACGTGTGTGATGCATATCTCCAGACCATGCTCCATTGGACTGCTCACCATTTAGACTAGGAAGTTGAGTTAAGTACTGTCTTCAGTAACTATATTATATTTTATTTCTTCGATGCGCATGTACTGACAAGTTGCGGAAGTTGAGTTAAGTACTGTCTTCTGTAACTGAATTATATTGTATTTCTTTGATGGCCATGTACTAACAAGTTGCGAAGTTGAGTTACGTACTGTCCGTAACTATAGTATATTTTATTTCTTTGATGCGCATGTAGCCTACAAGTTGATCATACATGTGGATGTGACTGTATAAATGGGGCTTATGGACTTTATGTCAATCCAGATCAGCCTGTGCATCCGCACAATCTGATGAGGATCTATACTGCTCATCATTACATCAGAGACACGCCATGTGATTTTGTACCTTCGGGCATCTGCGTAATTTCATTAAATACGTTTACAAAATTGACAGTATGTGTCAATAATTCCGCATGTACGCCGAAAATTTTGTCAACTTTTCACACCGAAGGTACAAAATCACATGGCGTGTCTCATCAAGCACCCGCCGGCGGTATATATACAATTTTAACCATCATGCATCGTTCCACATTGCAGTGGTGTCTTGGACCGAAGAGCCTGCGAAGACTGCTATGCGTGGAGAACGTATCACCCGTTCACAGCATGTATTCCTCGCTGAACATGCATCTACTCGAGGATGCCGGGGAACCAGCCGTAGACCCGGTACAAAGCAGGGACCCAGACAACGTGCTAGCGCGGGAAATGGACACTTACAACACAACGGCGGAAGCGCACTTGCGCAGTATTGCCAAATCCACGCGGGTTTTGGCGGGAAAGGCCGTCACAGAAGACGCACTAGAAAAGTTGAACACTGAGTGGCAGGACTTAGCAAAGCTTCTAGACCGCGTTTTCTTTATAATGTTCTTGATCTTGTTTTTAGTTAGCTGTTTTTCTCTTGTAGCTGTGTAGTGGAAGTGTCAAATGTATTTGCTGTACTGAAGACAGTTAAAGCTGGCGTCCCACATGTCAGGCTATACTATAGGGAGACAGATAGTTTTGTATATTCTGTAGATATGACATTTTCTGGCAAAATAAACATTCATTTATCATTACCCCATGTATTGAGTGGACATGTACCTATAATTTAAAAAAAAATAAATAAATAATTGAATTGGTTTTTCATTCACTCCTAAGTTACTAGAATGGATTTGTATATGTTAACTTTGAAACCAAATCATCGTCACAAAATGATTTTCAGACAATTTTATTTATGAAATGGGGGAGTTTTTGTTCTAAAAATATGAAAATTAACTGCAAAAAGTGCAGATCCAGATGAGCCAGCACATCTGGATCTGCACTGTTTGCAAATACGGCTATGGCGGGCTTTCGGGTTCAAAGGGCTAATGACAGAGTCGTATTTTATTGAATAGCAATATTCATCAGTTTAAATAGGTGTATAGCGAAATGTAACTATATAACTGTATAATGGAATTACGCAATGAACCTAGATACATGTGTAACAAAGACCGTATGATTGAAATATTATATTTGTCAGCATGACACCTGCATGATGTGATAATGGAATTTATTATACCTCATTGCAATTTCTAGGCCTTGCATTGGTCAATTTCATATAACGTGATAAACATATTCTACCGTGTCGCCCGCTTCACTACGCAGCGGGCACTATTAGAGGGGAATTTTACAATTTTACCCTCAGGTCCCGAAAATCCCCGAAGCATAATTACGGAAATAACAGAAGTCTGGTTGGATTGCGTCGGTGCTTATCCAAAGTAGAAGTTGAAAATGTGAAGGAGTATACAATAAATGACAACCGACGATGGGCTGATACCCCGTTATTGCCATTCCAGGTGTATCATTGCTATACAAATCGGGTACCTGGGCTGGTCATCAACCATCAACATGGTGATATGGCGTTTTGTTTCTGTTTTTGTTTCTGAAACAGCGACTTTGATCATGTTCACATTTAATATTCGGTATTTCAAATTAAATACCGCCCTTGGTGGATTATCTCCCCTCGAACATAATATTGCTTCCTCCAGGATATAATCCACAATATTCCCCTCATCCAAGGGCAGTATTTATAAAGATGAAACATGAACTGACGAACACACGTCTATGTTGTTGTATGTGGATGTCAGGGGCGGATCCACTATTTTCGGAACGGGGGGGGGGCTGTCTAGTTGCGAAGGTAACTCTTGCAATCTACTCCCGTACCGTCCGTAGAAAGCTGCGTACGGTACAGGAGTAATTCAAAGAGTGTTACCGTTCCCAACTAGCTCGTTGTTCTATTTTCGAACTCCTCGAAATGCACTTTCCTGTGCTTTACGGCATTCAAATTCAGATTCCAACTGGTGGTAATGTTATGAATTGGAATTTGGTCCGCCCCATACAGTAGCGAGCGGTGTAGGTCATGATGAGACTGCGCGGATGTGCAGGCTGATCTGGGTCTGCCCAGGTCGCAAAACAGTTGTGCTATTTAAGAGACAATCGTTTAACAAAGATGTCAACTTTATAATTATTGGTCGATTTCGGTCAATATTCATATCAGAATGTTTGTTATTTTACATGGATTCTAAATATTGTATTTATTTCCAAGTAAGGAATAATATTGAACTTTTATTCAAAGAATTGCGAAAATTCTTTTAATTTTCACAGATTTTAAAGTCGAAATTATGCACATTAATTCGTCTGTATGTTATGCAACGCTGTCAAGATTAAACCATAAACCGTCCAAGCTGACAGCCGATAAGTACACATAAGTTTGATAAGTAATCTCATTCCAGAGATTACAACAAATAAAGTTTGACTCTTTGTCCACGGTGAGACCCGGGGCCCTAAACCAACGTCATATGATCATTATGTAAATTAGACAATACATTCGGATGTCACGTGGTGCACAATAAACAATTGCATTGGTTAATCTAGTGTATCCAGTATGTTTGCAATTTTCGAATCTGTTAAACGTGGTTATTTGTTAAATTCATTATTTAGACAGAATGAGCTAATTCCCCATTTTCAAAAAAAAAGACAAACCAATGAAGAACACTTTTGAAATCCAAATAAACAGATTACGAGAATTCAGCCCGTAATAATAAACTGTGATCCATGTAAACTCCGTGGCTGAAAGGGGGGGGGGGGAGGGGGGTTGCAACACCGGACCGGACTCCAGATCCGCCCCTAGATGTAACTGGATAAATGTGGCTCATGGGTTTTGCGGCTAGTATATATCGAATTATAGCTGGACACGACCTCGTACATATATCATAACAAATGACCAGCAGGGTCCCGGCCTTCATTAATACTGAATTAGCCGGACGCAAGGTAAATACACCACTTCCGTTGGTTTAAACGATGTCGAGTGTCGTACCTTGCATATATTTAATATCAGAGCCCCATATCTCCAGTCACAGCCACAATTATGTCCCGTTTACATTGCGTTTCGTTCAAGCCGGCGTGTGGTGCATAGTGTCAACAACCTACAAACGTTTCACCACAGTGCAATAGCTTGATATAGGAATAAACGCTACTTTACTAGGTGAGCTCCCTTGGAGCTGCCTAGCATAGCAGTTGAAATGTACGAATATGTCCGTCTCAATGTGTTCTGTGAATTCTTAATATACATGCAGCTATATGGTTTATGGATTCCGAGTTGAACTAAACGATGTTTAAACAATGTAATACCATGTGCTCTGTTGCTACAAGATCGCTTAAAACGTATGCTCAGAAAAGTAGCTGCAAACATAGATAATTGGTATTGGTATTTAGTATTGGTATATATACATTAGTATACCAAATGATCTGGCAGCGTAGGCACTGACCAACCTGCGCGAATCTTCGGCCATGTTATCAGCTTTTTGTATCACATAATACATCATATATTCGCAAATATATATAAATCACGAACGAACACGGAACAACCTGTTATTATTATTCGTTTATTCACTTGGGTCAGATAGTTATGACAACTTGAGGTACTTACACTACACCATTATGACATGACACACTGGCTACTCAAGATAAAGTACTGTTCAAAAGTATAACGACTAGCTAACCATGTAACGGTGACCTTAATTCAAATATCTGAAAACATAAACATTGGTTTGTAAATAGATGTTTTATGTGTAATTACGATTTAATATCTTTCGGTGGACAACATTCTTAGATGGTTTTCTCAAAACATGTTCGACAAAGTGGACATTTTAAAAATAAATGTACATGGTCTACCGACATAGTATTATTATAGATATGTGTATATTCAGGATGATATGTTGCTGGAAGTTTAAGCAGTACATTTATCGGTAGTCTACACGCAGGCCATTTCGTTTCTACCTCCGACCTCTGTCGGAAATATAGTTATGGCAGATGTTGTATAATGGATGTAGATTCCGAATATGTTGTTACTTTGAGGATACGAAATCGAACGCTGAGGGTATACAATTCGAATACTCTGCATCCAGATATACGTTTTAAATACCGTCTTTGTGAAGCACATAATGATAATATTGCACGAGCAGGGTTATCCATACACGTGTTATGCATGTCATTCAATACATGAGACATTAATGTCATTCAATACATGTTGGCATCAATACAATACTTACAGAGTATTTGAACTTACTGTTCAAACATGTTTACATGTGGGTCGCCGCCCGCCAAAAGAGAGCACACAGCATTTAATATTGGGGAAATGATTCGTCCAGCATACCCTACAACTTAACTATCTAAATGGTGAACAACCACGGCGGTGTGACTGATAGCAATTAGGATGGATGGATGGATGGATAAATTAAGATTATTACCTTTTAATATACGAATATATACATCCGTTGTTCATTATGATGTTATGGTCACACCACACGTACGTGTAATAGTTAGTTAGCTATTGTATTCTGGTTCAAGAACCATCCATTCCAGGGCAAACAATGTGCCCTGAAATGTTCAAGCCAATGGACCCGTTTTCTTTTCCGAATTTAATATTTGTTACAATGCAGTCGAAATAAAAGCTATCCATAAAGGAGGTTATGAGACGGTTAATTTAACCTAGCTAGTTCATTCTACTTTCTCACTGAGCCAGTATGTCAGACTGAGTATCAGTGCTCAAGATATATGGAGACTCAGCCGTAACAGTGCTTGCCTATAATATGATGATGCTATTTGAGGGTTGTTCAGGCAAAGTAGATCAAACAGGGAAGGATCTATATGGGGTTGGGTTATGCAAGATATGATATGATATGTTTTTGGGCCCAGCTACGGTCGTTTCACGGCTAGTCGTATACAAAAGGCTGTTATTCGAATTCAGTAGAGGGTATATAGCGTTTATCTGTTGTTATTTGGTTAGATGACAATTCGCTACATTTATTCTGAAGACGAGTTGAAAGAGAGAAGATAATACACGGCGGTACGGCATTTGCCCATATATATGCCTATTAGTGAGATGCAGTAAGTGACGTGTGTGTATAAGTATCAAACTGGCAGTGTTTTTTAGCCTTATGAACCAAATCTTGCAGCTTACAGTTTCTTGGAATTCCATACAGCCGGTCCTGTTCCGAAATTTTAAAATTTGATTTAATATGATGCATGTCACAGTCACTGATGTTTAATATAGAGTAATGCGGGCGGCTAATTCCGGCCTAAGTACATTACTCCATGAGATTTGTGGAGGTGGGGGGCGTGGGGGGACTGGAGTACCAGGGAAAAACCACTTCACACCGGCAAGTAGTGACAGACATCCGTGAAGAGCTGTGATCGAACAGCTACCGGGTGACAGATGCCAGCGTTTTACTGCCCGTCTAAAACAGCATCATCTATTGATGCTATGAAATTCGTCGCACTATCCTGCTTGGCGTCCCATTACTAATCCTCAGCAAGGCAATCCATGCCGGCGAGAATTTTCCGGGCCAATTCCGATCTAGTACAGACCCATTGGGGTAGGGCGGGGGTTGTCAGTTAACCTCTGTGAAATACGAATCAATAACGTTTCGTGCGCATGAATACAGCAGCTAATATGAAATAGGCATTACCTATGACGGGCGATGTTAGTGTATGAAACTAAATTTACTAATTGATGTCTTTACCATGTTTACCATGATGTTAGTATGCTATGAGCGGTAGTATATTGTAGTATTGCAGAGCTATGTCCCGCAACTACCATGATGTCACAGCTTCTCTATTATAATTAAGTAGTGTCATTGGCGCACTTCTCTTATTTGAACTTGTGATACAATTTAGATATTTCCTTTTTATATATAGTACATTAACAGCCTAGGGAGTTTCAAACAGTAATTTCTTCTAGATAAAACGTATGGGTGGGAATGGGTGTGCACCATCACCGTACATTTGCCTCTGGATGATGACTGAGAAAATATGCAACTTTCAGTCTCTTGTTCCGCAAGTGATCAGTTTCACGACCTCGTTTAATAACACATTCCACGATTTTATTAACACTAAGTAAACATAAATATTTTGCCGGAAAGTACACATGTTTAATGAAAAGTATTCTTATCTTACTGAAGTAACAATAGTTAGAACATACTTATGCAAATAATATCATATTGTAGCTGGTTTTCCTAGGTCGGAAACGACATCGTATCATAACAACTGAAATACTGTGCGTAACGCCCTAACGTCAATATTGTGATGTCAAGTTCACATGTTCATTTGAGAATTAGTGTTATCCTGCAGAAATACACGGCGCGCCAGTGGCACAATTTTGGCTTCAGGAAACACAATTTTGAGAGTCTATGTTTAATTTGTCTTCTTTTTTGTTTGTTTTTTTTTTGGGGGGGTGGGGGATGCCTCCGCTCAATAGTCCGCCGTGGCATTATTTTATTCACCGCTACGGGCTTGCAGTTGAATCACGTCGTCCACATGTACGATCGATAATCCATTCACTAAAGTTCGCGGATTAGCTTATCGTACATGCGAACGAACAGTGATCTAACTGTGGCAAAATGTCTAGCATTTGAAATACGTAAATCATTTACGAGTACATGTACATGCATATTTACATGATTTAAACACTTATAAAGCCACACGTTATATCAGGAAGTAATGCATTAATATAGTTGTATAGCTTCAATGTACATTGAAAATACCAGGCTAGTGACATTTCATATTTATTTGGCGAGACTAAGAACGCATCCGAGCCGAGCCTAATAAACATGATGTACAGACAAGTGCTAAGCTAGTCCTGGTGCGATGGCCGACTGATCAACTGCTATACTAGTCTTGGTGCGATGGCCGACTGATCAAGTTCTAAACTAGTCGTGGTGCGATGGCCGACTGATCAAGTTCTACACTAGTCATGGTGCGATGGCCGACTGATCGAGTGCTATACTAGTACTGGTGCGATGGCCGACTGATCAAGGGCTAAACTAGTCTCGGTGCGATTGCCGACTGATCAAGGGCTAAACTATTCCGGGTGCGATGGTCGACTGATCAAGTTGTAAACTAGTCCTGGTGCGATGGCCGACTGATCAAGGGCTAAACTAGTCCTGGTGCGATGGCCGACTGATCAAGGGCTAAACTTGTCCCGGTGCGATGGTCGACTGATCAAGCGCTAAAGTAGTCCTGGTGTGATGGCCGACTGATCAAGTTCTAAACTAGTCCTGGTGTGATGGCCGACTGATTGGTTGCTATACTAGTCCTGGTGCGATGGCCGACTGAATAAGTGCTAAAGTACTCCTGGTGTGATGGCCGACTGATCAAGATCTATACTCGGCATGGCCGACTGATCACGTGCTATACTGGGCATGGTGCAATGGGCGACTGATCAAGCGCTATGCTCGGCATGGCCGACTGATCACGTGCTATACTGGGCATTGTGAGATGGTCAACTGATCAAGTGCTATACGTACTGGGCATGGTGCAATGGCCGACTAAGCAAGCGCTATACTAGTTATGGTGCGATCAAGTGGTCTACTAGTCATGGTGCGATGACCGACTGATCAAGTGCTATACTAGTCCTGGTGCAATGGCCGACTGATCAAATGCTATACTAGTCCTGGTGAGATGGTCGACTGATCAAGTTCTAAACAAGTCCTGGTGCGATGGCCGACTGATCAAGTTCTAAACTAGTCCTAGAGCGATAGCCGACTGATAAAGTGCTAAACTAGTCCTGGTGCGATGGCCGACTGATCAATTTCTAAACCAGTCCTGGTGCGATGGCCTACTGATCAAGTGCTAAACTAGTCCTGGTGCGATGGCCGACTGATCAAGTGCTAAACTAGTCATGGTGCGATGGCCGACTGATCAAATCGCATGCCATAATAACTCGATGGCCATGGCCTGCATGTCGTGCCCGCCGAGGCATTTGAAAGTACAAACAATTTTTGTATTGCAACAAAGCTTTAGCCCGTTGACGTAAAAATATGCCGCACCCGCCGAGGCTTTGATAGTATACCCAAACACTTTAACTAAAAAAACACTTTAACAAAAGACTTTATCCTGAATGCACACCAATGTGCCGACTATATCGCTCTGTCTGTAAGCTGGCCAAATAAAAAATTTAAGGGACATTTCAAAGTAATTTGACCGTGAAATTGGGCACATATACATAATAATGAAAATGTGGGCGACAAATACACAGTATGTGAAGTTTCGAGTGAATTGGTAAAGCGGTTTCAGAGATATAGTGTTCTTAAAGGTACATGCCCACTCAGTAGGCACAAAATGTTCTTTATATGAAATACATCATCTGAGACATTTTCGGGCAAAACAAACATTAATTCACCATTAATACACATATTTATTGGCATTATTATACATTTTATATCAGACGTAAATTTCCACACTGCTATCAGGGGTGATAACCGTGTTTCCTTAAAATGTTACCAAGACATTACTATTTATTTTTTGATGTGCAATGATCATACTTTATAATCTGTCGAAAACATTATTTTTTCAGGGGATCACATTTAATTAGTATAAGTAATTAAAAAATATCATGCCCCATTTACCTATGAAAATAGCCTGATATCACCGTCTGTCACTATCAGTGAAATAAACATTACTAAATGATTATATCCATATAACGGGCACTCGTAATATTTAGAACTGGTGGAATAGTGACAAAATTATACACTTATTTAATTCCTACAAATAACTGAGAATACACTTAACTTTAATTGTCACGGTTGTGCCTACTGAGTGGGTATGTACCTTTAATTAGCATAAATAATTAAAAAATATCATGCCTAATTTGAATATGAAAATAGCTTGATACCACCACTAGTCATTATCAGTAAAATAAATATTACTAAATGGTTATATATGGATAGCGGGCACACGTAATTTTTAGAACTGGTGGAATAGTGACACAATTATACACTTATTTAATTGATATAAAGAACAGTTTGTGCCAACTGAGTGTGCATGTACGTTTAAAAAATTTAACCTTAAATCAAAAAAAATTTAACCGGACGCACGAAGTGACGTACATATGGATGTACGTACGTATGTAGACCAATGTGACAACTATATCGCACTGTCCACATGCAGGCATGTCAAAAACTTTGAGGTAAATTTAATTTCAAAGTAATTTGACCTTGATATTGGGCACAGGGGTTGCAGGGCTTGAGCATAGAATGAAAATATGGATGATGATAAACACACATGTGAAGCTTCGAGTGAATTGGCGAAGCTGTTTCTGAGATATAGTGTTCTTAAAAACTTTAGCCTACGGTAAATAAAAACCAGATGGCCATGGCCCGCATGTCGAGCCCACCGAGGCATTTGATGGTCTCGGAGTATATTTATTTGAAGTTTGAATTAAGGTATGTAAAAGCCTTAATGCAAATTTGAAAGTCATTTGACCTTGATCTTGGGCATGTGGGTCGCATGCGTGGGCTATAATATGAAAATATTGATGATAATAAAGAATTATCTGAAGTTTGAAGCAAATCTGAGTAAGTGTTGTGGAGATATAAGGTTTGCAAAAACTTTAACACAAATTTCAAAGTCATTTGACCTTGACCTTGTGGGGCACAAGGGCCGCATGAGTGGGACACATAATGAATATATGGATGATGACTAATAAGCATTTGATGTTTCAAGTCAATGTGACTTAGGATATGGTATTTAAAAACATACACCGATTTCGGACGGACTGACGCACGGACTGACGCACGGACGTCATTGTGATCACTAAGTCTCGCTTTCCGCAAGCAGGCTCGGCAAAAAAACTACGGATGGACCTCAATGCGCAGACTATATCGCACTGTCCGCAGGCGGTCCCGACAAAAACTGTCAAACCCCTTTTTAAAGGTGCATGCCCACTCAGTAGGCTAAACATGCTCTTTATGGGAATTAAATAAGTGTATAATTCTCACTATTCCACAAGTTATAAACATTACGAGTGCCCGCTATACAGATATAATCATTTGGTAATATTTAATTTACTGATAGTGACGCGCGGTGGTATCTGTATTTTCATGTGCAAATGGGGCATGATATTTTATAATTATTTATACTAATTAAATGCATCAACTGAAAAAAGTTTGACAGATTATAAAGTATGATCATTGCACATCAAAAAATAAATACAGAGAATAAATAGTAATGTCCGTTAACATTTTAAGAAACACGGTTATCGTCCCTGATATCAATGTGGAAATTTTCTTCTGATATAAAATGTATAATAATGTAATGGTAAATGATTGTTTATCTGGCCAGACAATGTCTCCGATGATGTCTCTGACATAAAGAACATATTGTGACTACTGAGTGGGCATGTACTTTTAACGCTAGCTCCGCACTGTCCCGTGAGACCTATGCATGTGATAAGTTTCATAAAACATATTACAAAGGGTTTTCGCGTTATGCTCCGTACAAATCAGTGCGCGAAAAAAACAAAGGGAGATAACTAAACTAGAAAATGTGTTCATAGAACACAGATACCCCACATATCGCTTTGACAGTAAACATGGCAAAATTCCAGTGTTCAAAAGGGAGAGATAATCCATGACACGGGATTTGAATCAAAAATCGAAATAAACTTTCCGCATCTACTCATCATAAGGAAGCTACATATCAAATTTCAGTGCTGTAGCTATTACAAAAGTTTTACGAGTTACAAGGCAAACTTTTCAAATTCTAATTCAAAAAGGGGGAGATAATCCATGACTCGGGGGTCGAATAAAAAAAAACATATCAAGTATCAGGTGTGTAGCTATTAGGGTTTAAAAGTTTTACGAGCTACAAGCCAAAATTGGAAAATTCTAACTTGAAAAGGGGGAGATAATCCATGACCATGGGGTCAAATCAAACATACGTGTACCAAGTTTCAGGTTTGTAGCTATTACGGTCTAAAGGTTGTACGAGTTACTAGGTTGCTGACGGACTGAAGAACAGACAAGGGTAACACTAAATGCCCCCTCCACTATCGTGGTGGGGCATAAAAATTAGTGAGGCAAAAGTTGTCATATACAAGTAACTTACCTTAATTCATCAGTTACACATCAGACCATGAATGAACATTTATTCTGGTGTAGAATATTAAAGTTATTCATTATGTTCAATAGTGATGCTTTGACATGACGTGAAACTAAAACATGCATGACATGATCTGGAAGAATAACCACAGACCAAGCACGCATATTCAGAATCACGTCTGTCGGTTCTTATCCAGCTCCGATTTCTGTCACCTGTCCACAAAATCCAGAATCCAACATTGTCGCAAATTTACTCCTCTATGTTGGTGTACGTTAGAACAAAATGTCACTTAGTATATTATCCAATGCGGGTTGCAATCTCTTGTTTCTCTAAATAAATGCGTCCAACAATCCCTGTAGATGCTATCGTGATAAAAAATGTTAAAGGTTCTGTCAGCGCCTCACATATTAATCTTAATATCCACCATTTTGATTCCAAGTACCAGAATAATGATGTTTCCATGCGCCGTCGTAGTTTTATCTGTCAGATTCCGTTGTTTATTTGATCAAATTGATGGACAAATTTGTGTCCGCTAATGTCGCCAAGAGCATAATCTGTGACGTTGACTGTAATAATTTGGAATAACTTCTAGCTTGTGAATTTTTGGTTGAATGAAGTGATCACTATGGTGAATAAGTGTGTTCTTGTGTCCGATTTGCTCAGTAGGTAGAGCGATGGTGTGGTAAGCCAGAGATCCCCGGTTCGATTCCGGGCTGGTGCGTATCTTTCTCACCCTGTGACATTTAGCGCCCAACGTCGTTGCGGGAAGTAACTCTGCAGAATACTCCCGCATCATCCGTACCGATAGTTATGGTGCTCTCCGTAGGTTTCCCCTGCAAAGTACCAAATCACATCTGATTGGCACTTCAACTGTTAATTGCGACATATTTTCTGTATTTTTCAATTGAAAGAAATGTCAGTAAGTATAACTTAATCAATTTCAGTTGTTTAATAATGTACAGAAAAATAAAAAATGTCACCAAATTAACAGCACTAAAGCGGTGAATGATGATCCGATTCGGTACCTATGCATGGAAAAAACTTATTGGAGCAGAGATAACTCTGGGTGACGGACGATAATTGAGTATTATGTTGCCCAAACGAAATGACCGCCACTGATAAATGCTCCCAAAATTGTACCCAAACATATGGAATTCGGAGGAACAAAAATTAAAACATGGAAATTCGAGGACGAATTTTCCAATGTTGGCGGAGAAGAATGTCACAGTAACGCAACTGACATATGGGGAATGAAGTTGAGTATGATCTGTGACTTGTTAGCTTGCTCCGGTAGAAGCCATGGGCATGGTACGGTTACAAACATTGAGGTCGCCGTGGTTTCGATTCCGGGCCTCATTGGAAGATTAGGTTATAACTAAATGTGTAACCCTCTTTAAATAAGAGTTTCCAAATTATATTATTATTATTATTTTTTTATTATTAATTTTATCATTCTCACTCCTGTGCCAACAAAACCGTTTTAAACCGGTTTTATTTTAAAGAAATGGCTATCAACCGGAAATAAATATTATTTTCACTACAAAAATAAATTTGATTCGGGCCAATAGGAAATCAACAGCCAGAACTGAACGATTTGCAATAATTAGATATCTAATTTCCAAAATAATTTTTTATTTTTTTTTTTATGATCAGGGTTTTACGAAAATTAAAAATAAAATATGCTTTTCTTTTAAAATGAATTATTTTCAATATGTTCACCATGTTATTATGGTTAATATGGCAATTCACAGTTGTCCTTGCAGCTTGAAATTGAAAGACATTATGAAAAGTTGTGTTGAACCTTCAGAAATTTGTCATGTCGACTATAAAGGATCGCTTGGAAAAAAAGTATAAATGGTATAATGGCAAAAGAATAGGAAAACGTAATTTTGATACCGACGAGAAAGGAAACAAAACAAAACGCCAAAATTGATGCTTAGTTTTGCCCATAACATTACCGTAGAACCCATCACATTATTAATAATTTTATTTTTAAAATGAATAATAAAATAAATAAATTGTGAGTATGGTGGTGGTCTATTACTGTGGTTCTTTATTTATATTCGGAACGGTATGTGATGACTTTTTTTTTTTTTTTTTGTCAAGAAAATTGTCAAGGTCAATGTATTTCAACTGTTTGTCTCGCAAATAACCCAGCCGATTTATATTTTGCGCCACCAAAAAAAACAGATCACCAATACCGCTGACTTTGCTAGTCACCTTGGATATTGATTGAAATTAGAATGGGATAAATTTTGGGATTGGAAACGGACGGAAACGTCCTGTTCAACTATTTCGATTTTATTGCCGGCATTGGTCAAGCAGAGCTGGTCCGCTGGTTTTGACCGCAGAAGCGCCAGCGTAAATGCGGTCATTTCTTTCGCAAGCTTTAAAGAAAAAAAATGGAGAGTAAACTGCAATTAAAAGAAAGCGGAGGCGCAGCGCTAACTGGCGCTATAGAGTAATTGCAATTCCGCAACCAACTCTTTGGACCGCAGTCACACCACATGATTGCAGACCGATTGCGGACGCCAATTGGCAAATTAATGTAATTAATGGGATACGCGAATTGCAATTCCTGCGCCTCCCAAGAATTGCTATTCGGCCTGGTAAGAAGAAACCGCAGGCCACTCTGTATGTCTTCATTCATCAAATCTATTCGTGCGAGTTGGCCCATCTCAGAATAATACAACGGATTATGCACATTAAAGGTGACATGCCCAGCGCAGCAGGTTACACGGTTACTTAACTACATTTTCAATTTTCTGTCATACCTTTATATTGCCGGACACTGATTCAAGTTCTAAACTAGTCCTGGTGCGATTGTTCCTACTGATTAAGTGCTAAATAAACTAGGTCCTGGTGCGACGGCCGGACTGATCAAGTGCTAAACTAGTCATGGTAGCGATTGGCCGACTGATCAAAATCGCAATGCCATAATTAACTAGATGGACCATGGGCCATACATATTCGTGCCCTTCGAGGCTATTTGATAAGTACAAAACCAATTTTTTGTATTTGCAAACAAAGCTTTAGCCCGTTGACGTAAAAAACATGCCGCACCCGGCCGAGGCTTATAGATAGTATACCCAAAACCCAAAAACTTTGAATCTAAAAAAAACACATTAACAAACAAAAACTTTATCCATGAATGCATCACCTAAATGTGCCGACTATATTCGCTATGTCAGCAAAGGGGCCGGGCCAACCAAAAAAGTTAAGGGACATTTTCAAAGTAATTTGACCGTGACATTGGGCACAAATTCAATTAAATTATTAATGGAAAATGTGGGCGACAAATTACACAAGATATGTTGAAGTTTTCGAAGTGAATTGGTGAAGCGGAGGTTTTTTCAGAGATATGGTGTTTCTTAAAGGTACATGGCACCCACTCAGTAAGGCACAAAATGTTCTTTATATGAAAAGACATCAATCTGAGGAACATTTTCGGGCAAAATAAACAAACTTTAATTCACCCATTAATACACAAATATTTATTGGCATTATTATTATACAATTTATTTTTTATCAGACGTATAAATTTTCAACGACTGCCTATCAGGGTTGATAATCCGTGTTTCCTTCCAAAATAAATTACTTAAGTTCCAACATTACTATTTATTTTTTAGATTTGTCGCATATGTTCATACCTTTTATAACCTTTCGAAAACAATTATTTTTTCAGGGGATCACTTTTTAATTAGTATAAAGTAATTAAAAAAATATCATTGCCCCATTTTAGCCTATGGAAAATAGACCAGAAATATCACCGTCCTGTTCACTATCAGTTAAGAAATAAACATTACTAAATGATTATAGTCCATATAACCGGGACACTCGTAATATTTTAAGAAACTGGTGGTAATTAGTTGACAAAATTATACACTTATTTTAATTCCTACAAATAAACTGAGAATACACAATAACCTTTTCAATTGTTGTGCCTACTAGAGTGGGTAGGTGTACCTATTTAATTAGCATAAATAAAGAAAATTAAAAAAACATAAATGCCTAATTTGAATATGAAAATCATGCTTGATACCACCGCTAGTCATATATTTTCAGATAAAATAAATATTAACTAAATGGTTATACATTTATATGGATACTGCACAAACGTAATTTTTTAAGAACTGGTGGGAATTAGTGACACCAATTATACACTTGATCTTTAAAATTTTTTTGTTTTGAATTATAAAGAAACAGTTTTGTGCCTGACTGAGTGGTGCAATGTACCTTTAATCCAAACTTTAACCTTAAATCAATCAAAAAAACTTTAACCGGTACGCACGCAAAGTGACGTACATATGGATGTTACGTTATCGTAAATGTAGGCCAATGTGACAAACTATATCGCACTGTCCACATGCAGGCATCGTCAAAAACTTTGAGGTAAATTTCAAGAGTAATTTTGACCTTGATATTGGGGCATAGGGGTTGCAGGGGGTTGGAAGTCATAGAATTGAAAATTATGGATGATTGATAAACACAACATGTGAAGCTTGCGAGTGAATTGGCGAAGCAGTTTCTTGAGATATTTTAGTGTTCTTAAAATCTTTAACCTACGGATAAATTAAAAACCACGATTGGCCATGTTCCCGCATGTTCGAGCCCACCGAGGGTGATTGGTTCACGAGGTATTATTTATTTGAGGTCTGTAATTAAGGTGGTGGCAAAAAACTTTTAACACAAATTTCAAAGTCCATTTTGTACCTTGACCTTCGTCAAATCAATTCTGTGCAGAGTTGGCCCAATCTCTGAAGAAAAACACGGATTATGCAACATTAAAAGGTACATGCCCATGCACAAGGTTATCACTGTACTTCTACTTTTCATTTTCCTGTCCATGCCTTATATGAGCCATTTGTATCTACCCACTAAACGAGGTTTTTAATTTTAATTACGGCGCGTGGTAATTGGTTTTAAAATTAAATCGCATTTTATTTTATTTGCCGCGACCAGAAAAGGGTAATTTTTCCCGACCCTCGTGTTATTTTTACCGAATATTTTTGTTTGGCCGACGCCGTTTGCAAATCAACAATTTCCGTCCTGGACGTTTCAACATGTTGATATTTCTTGTTTTCGTATTGGGAATCCTACTGGCGCGCGTAGTATACTGCGCATGCGCACCGCAAGCCGTGATGTTGAAAGTCGTCGTCCCCAGCCACAATTATCAAAATAGGGACTGTTTACCGCCGCGCAGTAGCTTAATCAGTAATAAAATTGATGAATTAATTAAATGATTATATGTTGGTTATAGCAGGCCATTCCGTAATTTTTTTTCGAACTGGTGGAATTAATGACATAATTATACACATATTTAATTCCTATAAAACCAAAAATTTTTATTTTGTGCCTACTGCGGTGGGTCATTGTACCGTTGAATGCACAATAATTCAAATGTTAGACATTTGGGTAAAACTGGTAGGCGTTATTTAATTTATTGCATCAGATATATATTTATCACCGTATTCATTAATCGTACGACACATGCACCAGCTATTTTTGAAACAATTATCAATGGAGCCTTGCTCGACTATCACAATTGCCACTCGAACCCCGTCCACCCATGGCTGTAGCCCTTACGGCGCCAAAAAGTTTACAAAAATGTTACAGAGTACATGTAGATTTTGTTTTTTTAATTATTGCCTCACTTAGTCCCTGAAATTGTTGACAACTTTTTTGACCTTATTTATTGAAAACTATTGTACATTTTGTCAACGTAATTTAAATGAAAATTACGCAGATGTTCCGAAGGCACAAATTCACATTGCGTGTATCAAAATTATTGTATAATGTCTGCATTATGCGGTCACTAGTTAATGGTTTAAAGATGGTGAAATATTGTTATACCAAGTATTTACAGTCATACCATGTTATCCGGACAATCAGTTTATCGGACAAATGAAAATACAATGATTAATTAAAAAACGCATTCGTATTTGATCAGAATTTTAGCAATAAAATGGCATCTAAGGTCACGCAGGTGCTTGCTGTTTCCATTGCCAGTGTGAACAAAATAATTTTAATTGCCAAGGTAAACATTATTTTAGTAAAGATTTTGCTAGAAAATATTCCTCAGCTTCTTGGCCCACAAGTTGTTTACAAACGTCAAAAGTTCTACGCGAGGTCTTGCAATCATTTCATTAGTTTTCTTATTTAAATACAATACATTATTATAAATAAAAACGTTTGTTTTTCCAAGTAAGCGGAACTGGTGATTGTTTTATTCTTTTTTTGCAGAACTACGACAACGCTGTATTTACACTGGTTAATAGGCGATAGAAAAATTCTTTGTGCGGATAACTGATTGTCGATGTTAAATTTTTGTTTTGGGGCAATCTTACAACTGATTGATCTGACCCCAAATTTTAAGTGAGAAAGATTGGGCACATTTTATGTTTTTAAATAGTTTTACATGCGTTGAGAAAAAAAAGGCAAGATAACCGACGATTGTTCTGTTGAAAGTTAGGTTTATGCCCGTAGCTGCTATTATTTTAAGAAAAAATAATCGTAAAAAACTGCCATTTTTGTCCGACCAATCTGGAGGATCACCCAGAACACTTAGTTTAATTTCATAATGAAAGAAACATTTTGTACCTCACAAAGATAGGAACCCCACTATCCACTTATGTATAAAGTTATTGTTTCACATAATAAAAACATTATTAGATTGCTTAAAGGAATTGAATGAGAGCGGAGCCACGGCAGCATTTAAGTTCCTGGACAATTCAATATAATTGAGCCAATAAACTAACTTATAGTTTCAAGCCAAATTTACAAATGCAATAATTTCCCATTCCGAATTTATTGATTTTCTATTTCCTGTCGAAAACCCAGTATTACTCATTAAATCTTGGCAATATTACAACATAATTGGGGTTAAACGTTGGCCAATAATATAAAAATATATGGAGCACAATGCTGCCTCCCAGTGATTGGCTTAGAAAGTAGGGCGAACTATTAAATAATCAGTCATGTAAGGTCATCTAAAATAACTTAGTGATTAGTGTCTACACTTGGTTATTTGAATTTATTGTTTGGCATATGCTGTTATTATTCTTCACTGGCAGCAATACTAACAATGATATTTGGTTCTTTAAAAGGCCCGGGCCCCCCCCCCCCCCCCCCCCCCCCCCCCCCCCCCGGGGGCTAACATGCCCACATCAGTAGGCACAACCTGTTTCTTTATAGGAGGTTTTATTTTAATTAATTTGACCACTATTTTCCACCAGTTCTAAAAAATTACAAGTGCCCCGCTTTATTGGAAGAATAAAATGATTTAGTAATATTTTATTTTACTGATAGTGACTCGCGTGGTTATAATGCTAAATTTTGATATGCGAAGGGGAGGCATTGACTAATTTTTAAATTATTTATACTAAATTAAAATGCGTCACCTGATAATAATGATAATTTTCTAACAAATTATAAAGTATGGAATCATTGCTACATCAAAACATAAATTGCATCATACGTGAAAATGTCCCCGTTCCCTCGATAAATAACAATTTATTCCCAGGAAATGACAATTAATTCGTATTCCCTAGATTTAACAATTGGTTTACTAACCTTTGCATTTCAAATCGTAAAGCGACTATATATACAATTATACAATGTACGATACATATTCCTAGGGAAATCCGGGTATGAAATGTGTTACAGAGCCAATTACCACCCTTTAAATTATGACCGAGAATCGAAATTTTAATTTTTAAAAAAATTAAAAAAAGTGTGCGCATGTTCCTTTATAAAATAGGACAACACTTCCCTGGATATTGGCAATAGGACCAAGATTTTAATTAAATTCGTGGACTGTAACCTAGGAAGTGTGTCAAAATATTATCGGAGTGGTTTAGATATGTAAAAACATTTATCAAGGATACATGAGTAATCAAATTAGTTCAAAAGGCTTTTAGCAGTCCCCTTGTCAGCAGAACATGTTTAGATTATTTTATGTATTATTTTCAATAAAGCAACATCATTCTACCAATTTAAAGCTTAACCTATTATTTTGTTTTCCTGTAATTGTCACAGCTTTATGTGATTTTAATTACAGTAAACACACAACTGCTCAGTGTTGATGTTTTATTTTATTATTCATCGATACATGTAGGGTATAAATAATGCATATAAACCAGACTTAAAACCTGTGCACAGTTTCTTACATGAATTCCGTTGTAGTAAAACTGGGGCCAGGTGTGGTTTTGCCGCCGCCAATAATCGAATTTGCAGACTGTTAATAGTGTTTATAGCTCCGAGTTGTGTCTCCAATTATTCCAACGATCATATTTAAAGAAAACGTTCGATTGTCAATATCGACGCAATACGGGGACGATTGCGATAAGGGTATGGTACATAAGCAGTAAACCCCTCTAAACCGGACGCAATTCGGAAAGTTTACTTGAGCTTAATTTAGAGGTGATACATTGCACTTACAATACCGATAATAAATGTATTTGTTTCCCATGGATCGCTCAGCAGCCAACGCGTGTCTTGAAGTATTCATATTTATTTGTATTACTGAGGATGGAACCTCTCTTAAAACCCCGGACAACGCTGGCGGGAATCTCCTAGTGTTTGTCCAGTTTAGATGGGGTTTCGCTGTATACCAGTGGAGGCCGAGGTGTTTTCGTCCGAGTTTACACATTGCCGTTTTAGTTTGACCCTTGCCACTACTTTGTCTGTTCCGCGTTTTTGCTGCCGACGTAACGTTTGGCAATATTAAAACACATTGCAATTAAAAACATAGTTTTTAATGTACCGTACTTTTTCATTCAATAACAAATACGGTCAACCCTCCCCAAATGTTTTTATTTGATAAAAAATTCCATCAAATATTTTGATTCATATTTGCGAAAAAACGATTGTCCTATTGGCAATTTAAACATGGGACAAAAGAAGCATGAAGGCAGCTGTCAAAAGGAAGATTCCGAAGAACGAAAACTATTTCCACCAGTTCTTAAAAAATACGAATGCCCGCTACATCAACCGTTACCCCACGTATTGATTGGAACTATTGTACCATTTTATATCATACGATAAATTGGCCCTACACTGATATCATGGGCAGCAAACCGTGTTTTCCTGTTAACATGGTTAAATGGACTTTACTATGTATTTTCTCCTGTATTTAGTGTTTTGGAAGTGGCAATGATCATTCTTTATTTATCCATCAGCTAGTATGTAAAACCCTAAATTTTAAACACAATGTTATTTCATGTGGTCTAGTATCTGCTGCACGTGAAAACCCCAGGATAGCGGTATTAGTTTGGCCACAACTGTGATTTAACCGATTACTGTTAGTTAAAATATCGGATTGCATATGATGAATTTGAAACATGGAGTCCTCCGTCCTCCCTTTGCGGAGTCTCCGTACTCAAACCCTTTAGCTTTGCAAACGTAAGTTGACATTGCCATATTACCTAGGAAATAGAGGTGCAAAAAACAAAACTTAGCCATCGGTCCATATATAGGACAACAAAATTACCCGGATTTGTTGTTTCTTTTAGTATCGGGTTACATAATGGTGAATTTGTCGTGTGGGTCAATTAAGAATACATCATCGCGATTTGGGTAATTAAACGCTAATGGAGTATTTTCAGAGAAAAATTGCTTAATCCATGTACATTTATCCATATGCGTGTAATTTGGCAGGCTGTGGACTGGAGAAAATGGGGCTCATGAGATTTTGCGACCAGTTGTCCGATCCAGATCAGCTTGTTACATTCGCACAAAATGTTTGATCCGGAACCTGCACTGTTTCGCATTTCCACCAATAAAATCACCCGGTCAGATTTCTAACGTGGCAACATAGATTAATCAAGCTGCCGCAACACCGCTATGCCAATTGAACTTCATATACTTGATATGTTTCCATGAATGCCTTGGTTCACATGTGTTGAAACTATATACCTAATTGTTGCCATAATGACCAATATGGAAACTGGAATTGAATCAATTTGGAATGGATTGGTTTATTGTATTGTATTGTATTGGAGCTACACAGGTTACACATGTCATAAGTCATAACGATCCAGTCACAGCCACATATTTAGATAATATCTGAACGGCATGCTAAATACCACATGTCAACTTCAACATTCCAAGTGATTGAACATTTTAATTGTCGAAACTATTTGTGGTTATGACTGAAATTACGCATAGTTGTGAAATGGAATAAAACGTATGTAGCTTATTCGAACTCCATACATGCCAGAAATAAATAACTGTTCAATTTGTATTAAAAGTGATAACAAACGATTTAATGAAAACATAACACGAACTTGATTTCATGAAAACAGTTGTCACAGGTAAACTATCCAATATTTAAGATTATACTTGGCATTTGCGCATATATAGTTTTGCCACAGTGGTGCCCGAAATATCGGAATACGGGTAACTCATATACACTACCGCCTGTGGTAAACTTGCCAATGCTTGTCAATTTCTTCATTTCACAATATTTAATATTACAGTGCTTAAAACTAAGCAGCTTGCTTGGCACCACCTGAGCTGTGCTATAGCTCATGCTCAAACAACCGGATTGCTTGATTGTGAGTGGGCAATGGTGTTCAGAAACGTTGATAATCTGGGTAATATTATCGCAGGAGGTTTTAAACATAAATATGCCAGCTTCCTTGTTCCTTGATCACAACACAAGGATAAGATTGTAAGTGTTGCATGTGTGTAATTAACCCACAGATTAGATAATGGGCCATATGGCATTGGTGATCAGTGTAGATCCAATATATCACGTGTGCTTATACATGCACACATAGGTCAGTATTTATGTATTATCCTGTCAACATAGTACGTATGTGCCGTAAAACACGGTGTCGTGAAACATTGTTGATATCCTGTCAATACGATTTGGAGATGCGGCTGGGGTTATTTTTTTGCATTTTAAAGCTATTTGTAATATTGACGGGATAAATAGAATAGTAGGTTAGTGCCGTGAATGGGAAAACAATATCTGGCGCGGCACGGAAACGGGATGTGCTCGACAGAGCCTCGCCCATCCCGTTTCCTAAGATTTGCCAGATATTGTTTCCCATTCACGGCACTAACCTACTATTCTCAATTATCCCTTTGCATCCCTAGCGGTGATAATATCAGCCAACACATTAGGAGGATTTTTTTTATTTCTCTGTGTAAATATGTCTCAGGAATTCATTATAATTGCATGCCCTATAAAAATACCAATTATTTTCCATACCACAGTAAACGCAACAACCCATGGTTATTTTCCTTATTTTTCAGACGCATCCAACCATTCCAGCATACACATCCGTGCTGCGACAGCTACATACATGTATGTAACTATAGCCCATGGTCCAATTCCTTATTAGTCAGACGTGTCCGACCATACCGGCATACACAACCGTAGAGCGATAGCTACAGAGATGCGTGAAACTAAAGATGACGAACCAACTCCCATTAAGTCAGGGACAACGACGTCAAAGCGTGAAGACGGGAATATAAAACTCAAGTGGATAACCGGTGTCTTTGCTTTGTTGTCAGTTTGCTTGGCTTCTTTACTTGCATCAGAATTTCATTACGTGCTCAAAGACGAGCAATACGTACACAAGTATATCGACAACGATTTTGAGACGATATGTGTCTTGTGTGACACGATCCTTCTCACCCCGGACATTATAGACCTGATTAAAGAATTCGATGGTCCGCTATACAAAAAGAACGGTGTTAACATTTGCTGTACAAAGAACGCTTCCCAGGTTGTAGAAATGGTGAGTATTGATGATAGAATAATTGTGCTAACGAGGATGGCCGCGGCCCGCATGTCGAGCCCGTCGTGGCATTTGATGGTCTCAGAGTGTAATTATTTGAAGTTTGATGCCCAATAAGCATACAAAGTTACAAGCAAATCTGACTTACGGTTACAGAGATAGCAGGTATGTGAAAACTTTAACGCCAATTTTGACAGAAACTTTAACGCAAAATATGTAATTTGACCTTGACATAGTGGCACAGGGGCCGCATGAGTGGGACACAGAATGAATATATGGATGATGACTAATAAGCATATGAAGTTTCAAGTCAATGTGACTTAGGACTGCTGAGATATAAGGTATTTAAAAACGTTAACGCAGATTTCGGAACGCAAGCTTCTAAGTCATTTGACTTTGACCATGGGCACAGGGACCGCATGAGTGGGATACAGCATGAATATATGGATCATGACTAATAAGCATATGAAGTTTCAAGTCAATGTGACTTAGGACTGCAGAGATACAAGGTATTCAACAACTTTAACGCAGATTTCGGACGGACGACGGACGCACTACTGACACACTGACGGACGGACGGACGCACGGACACCCGGACGTCATTGTGATCACTATGTCTCGCTGTCCGCAAGCGGGCTCGACAAAATAAAATGGACGCGGAGTAACAAGCAAATCCATTTAGCATGAACATTCCTGAGACAATATTCGAGGGTCATCCGATAAATATGGAAAACGAATATGTAAGTTGTATATACTGCATATATCTGAATTAAATTTTGCATATCGCTATATTGGAATTCGTCGATGACGTCGCATTATATTACGTCACTACGTTCTAAGTCGGCATCGTTACGTGACGTCATCATCACTTCTAATGAACGCAACAAATATCACGCAATCTGATTGGCTGATGGTCATACATTACAGGTATACCATTGTTGATGAACGGTCGCAAATTATTTCAATATGTATTCCTACGCCAATACTAAGTTTGAGGTCGGTCAATTTACTCTGCCACAAAATGAGCGACCAAACATGGGGTAACTCACATAAAATGTCCCAAATGGTATTCTAGTATAATTGTCAAAGACACAGTTGGCTTGCATCTGAAACGTCCTGGTCCGAAACGTCCTGGTGACCTGGTCGAATGTTGCATGGTCCGAAGCATACGGCGAATGTTATTTGCAAATGTCTCACCGTTGATCACGTTTAATAGGTTTTAGCAGTAATAGATCGTTCACACAAACAGAAAGTATGTATCCTGTGTAATCTTGCATCTCAAATGGCAGTATATCACGAATGATTAGACAAGTTATCACAATATTTAGCAACATCAGGAAGTATGACAGGCAGCTGCCATTGAAATATTGTCGCAAAGTAGTAAATAAGGCAATTCTTATTCTAATGACGAATGTATTGCTTTTATTATTGAAAAATAATGAAATCAGCAACATAAACGTATATACAGTCATGCAAAAAATGTTAATATCTTGTAATTGTGTTGCAACTATTTTCTTCATAGAAAATATTATTTGAGTGATCCGTCTGGTATGACCTGCTCAACCAGCTTGCAATCTGCAAGTGTCGCCATTAAACAGATTTTCCGACATATCATTTTCTGATATACGCCGCAAATTTATCTGTATATATATCAAGCGTCATGGACGTTGTGATAGACGTCCAGACAAATATTTTGGTAAAAATACGGATTTTTTCAGTGAAAGTACCGGTATAGAAATGTATAATACTTTGGTAATGCGTTGCGTCACTTATTGTTGTATGTTTCGTATGGTATACCGACTGATTTATTGGATTACAATCGGAAACGTTTTCATTTCTAATGAACCCCTCTCTGAAAATATGATGAGAAAGTCTGTCAGCTTTTTTATAGATCTTACTTGAAGTTGGTAGACGATATGTATGTGATCAGGGGGCCGTTTCACTAAACTTCGTACGACTAAAATGTTCGTAAGCGCAAACTTCTGATGCTCTGTAAATTTCACATTAACACTGTTTGCTAGTAAACAATTACTGGATTTACATTTATTGAGCATAAATCAATTAAAATTTCCAGACGATCCTAATTTTGCACTTACGCATATTTTAGTAGTACAAATTTTACTGAAACGGCCCCTTGATACCTAGTAAGCATCTTGACATTAACAATGGAGCTGTGTCAATGAAACCATTTCCATATGTGCTCGCGTGATTTGTAATCGTTGTAAAATAAGCACATGTCATGTTTCTTTTTGATGTGAAATGAAAGAACACAATAAATTAATATGAAATCTCGCTTATTTTAGGCTGCTGAGAAAATGGCGCGCTTGAAATATGCATCAGGTATATTTATTTATTATAGTTGATCATGCATTAAACGAATACACGATGCGTGATAACAAACTGTCGTATTCTGCATTGAATTGTTATGAATGAAAACTGACGTTTCATATTGGTCGAAAGAGTCACCTGACGTTTCCGACTGACGTCAGTGTAATAACGCAACGTAAACAAGTCAGAGTTCTTTTCAACGAATGTTATAATAATACTTGACAATCGGCTAGCATAACACATTACCTGATAAATGTCACATCAATGAGTTTATTTTGATATCAAATGTACCAGGTACGGCTAGGACACGTTTAGTAATTCTGAGTTTGGCCGACTTGCTATCAAAATACACTATAGTCTGTTTCACGAAACATGCACACACACAACTACATGTATATATCTATAGACAATGCAAAAACAATATTATTTTCGATAATATTAACTTTTATCAAAATTTAAGAATGGGCCTTCTATTTAGTTCGTGAAATTTTGTCCTATATTTATTTTATTGCGGAAATACAGTTTTCGAATGTTAAATCGCCAAAGACATCTTCACAGTGTTAGAGTTACGATTTCTATGGGGATTTAACATGGGTACATTTTTTTCTAATTTCATAAATAGTGGATCGATTTTTAAGATCTAACTTTTGTTTTCTTAGTTCAAATGCAAGTCAATTTGGAGTTGAGTTCCCCAAATTGTGAGAACTCGTGCATATATCCACATACAAATTCAATAACCTATACATATTGATATTCAGCATTGTATTAACAGTGATAATTTTGCATTCACATCAATATAAATATCAAATAATTTAAACAAAACACCTGCTATTCTTGCTTCCTATAGACAATGGGACAATTTGCGGCAATTCGACTTCTGGTGGAAATTCCTCGACCGCCTTCACGATGTTGTCGCGGCACCACCAATACAACAGCAACGTGCCGAAGCCGATCTTGTTCTGGGGCAAACACCCAAACCATTCTCACATCAGCCCCGATATGACCTACCACAATGGGAAGATACAGATCAAGAGACCCGGCTACTACTACGTGTATTGCTCGATCGCGTATTGGGAGATTTCCTCCACAATGAATAAAACGTTCAGGTCAGGCAGATTTTCCCACTGGGTTTATAAATACGACCCAAACCATGGTCCGGGTGGTGAGAAGCTCGTTCTGGAGAATACAGACATGACTTGTGAGTCAGAAATCGGGATTACTACGAGTCACGTCGGATTAACCCTATATCTCGATGCGGAAGAATATTTGTACGTGAAGGTCAGCGAAACAAGACGGCTAGCGCGCGAATCGCTCGGAAACGCGTTCGGTATTTTCCGCATTTAGTGCGTAATGAGCCATCAAAACTATTAATAAAACGCAGTCCCGTAGAAAATGCCAAGTTCGAGTTAAAAAATCTATTAATATTGGATTGCAAAATTAGTCTGTTGATCGAAGTGTAGTGTAGACAGACGTGGTAACGCCCCAAAACCATGAAACCAAGACTCTTCCGCCACTCAATGTGTCATGGTTGAGAACTCCATTTTCAGCAAACCGTTTCTTGTCCCGAAGGTACACATCATGTACATAGAGGTAAGCATTACGCCTCAGATTAACAAACAAATGACTACTGTCTGTTTCACAAAACCTGCCAAATATTTACGGCTATATAATTCCAGCACAAAAATATTTACACAATTCCCTAACATTTGATTGGCCCGTAGCACGTCTCTGTCCAAAATTTATATCCAGTAAACTCCCACGCCGAACTACTTTATACAGGTGCACTGTCAGTGCTGTCAATGTAAACAAATGGCTGCCGTCTGTCAATGCGCGTATGCAAAATTTTAATTGTGCCTCGCGTCCCGTAAGACGATTGTATGAAGAGAAAAATACGCGTTCCTGTTTGTTTATTATTAAATTTATTTCAATAAATCTATCTGTTCTTGTTTTTTCTCTTGTCCACCGAGTACTTATTGTTAAGAATGCAGATTTTGTTCATCCCCCAGAAACGAGCAATAAGTGATGTTCTTCAGAAAATGTCAACAGGTACAAATTGTGAAATCCCTGAAAAGGTTACCAACGTAGCAACTCCCAAGTCTCACCCAGTAGAAAACCCCATTACTGGCCCTGTAGCCCCTGTAGCAAACCCAATTACTGGCCCTTATGCAAACCCCATTACTGGCCATGTAGCCCCTGTAGCAAACCCCATTACTGGCCCTTATGTAAACCCCATTACTGGCCATGTAACAAACCCCATTACTGGCCCTGTAACAAACCCCATTACTGACCATGTAACAAACCCCATTACTGGCCATGTAATAAACCCCATTACTGGCCATGTAACAACCCCATACGGGCCCTAACAAACCCCATTACTGGCCCATGTAACAAAAACCCCATTACTGGCCATGTAACAAACCCCATTACTGGCCCTGTAACAAACCCCTTAACTGGCCAGTAACAAACCCCATTACTGGCCATGTAACAAACCCAATTACTGGCCATGTAACAAACCCCATTACTGGCCCTTATGCAAACCCCATTACTGGCCATAACAAACCCCATTACTGGCCCTTATGCAAACCCCATTACTGGCCATGTAACAAACCCCATTACTGGCCCTTATGCAAACCCCATTACTGGCCATGTAGCACCTGTAGCAAACCCCATTACTGGCCATGTAGCAAACCCCATTACTGGCCCTGTAGCAAACCCCATTACTGGCCCTGTAACAAACCCCATTACTGGCCCGGCAATAATGCCGGCTTTTAACCCCATGTTTGGTGCTGCGGCTACCCCAGGTGTGTACAACCATTGCACATTTATATTTAAACAGCAAAATATGAAAGCAATAATTGACACAAGAAGATATTAGACACTAATATCTAATGGCATATTTACAAGTAAAATTTATCGGAAAATGTGAATGCAGAAACCTGGAAAACTATGTTTCAGATGTATGTTAAAGTTGGATGTTCCACAATTTACATATGTATTCAACTCCCATTTTGAAATACGAGATTTATTTCCCCCAAGACATTTGTAAATCCGATAAAGAAACGAGTGCGGATCACACGTTTCTTTGTCGGATTTACAAATGTCGAGGGAAACAGGTATTTAAATTGGGAGTTAGAGTAAATTATATATTACACGCACCCAGCACAGCGTGAATGTGTACCTCAAAATGTCTTATAACATCCATAAACCGTCCAATTTTCATGTCCTCGCCGAAAATGATGTCAAACGTAACGTTTGTTGACGTCGCGTGATTGTCTTCAGGGAAACATTTCCCTCTAAATGTGCGGTAAATCACTGCGTAGCCTGTAATATAAGAATGTATTAGCCTGCATGATGGTTTACCCAATAAAAAACCATGTCGGCATGTGACAAAAAATGCAATATAATTTCTCATGCTGTTGTTTCTTAGATATCTAATAAAGTTTATTGAGAAAGTTTTTGTTTAATACCAATACAAATTGACTTGTAGCCTGTCTTATATTACATGTGGAGATGGTATCTTTTGAGGGACCTTGACTAGGAAGGAAATTTTCAAGGACCCACACCACTCACCGGTACCTCAGAAAGTTTGGAAAACATACTTATAATACTTGGAATAAATTATTTAAAATATTTTGCAGACTTAACATGCTTAAGTTGCTGATTGAAATTGGGACATAAAATTAGTATATCTGTAATTAAGTTAGAAAATAAATGATCCATTGGCCTTGTCTAAAACGTTGTGCTTTGAACATTAGAACATCATAATATAAAAAAATAAAATGAATAGCAAAGAGATTCGATATACGGCAACTTAAATATATCTTGACAATTTCAGTGTATGAATTATCAAACCTGACATTTGTTCGTTTAATTATCCATTATGACAGACGAATTGCCGAATAAACCGCCATCAACACTTGTTGCACTTATACATACTTTTGTGTAAGACTTGCTACAAGTATAAATGATATTTATTTCACAAGACTGTGTGTTTAAATTACATGTGATGTTTGTGTGTGTGTTTCTTGTTATTCATGAATGTTCCACTGTTTATTATTAGAAATATGATTCAAATATGTAATATGTTTGCTGTGTGTAAATAATGTCAGTAGAGTGTATTTAGCTTAAAGCACTTATTAAACCATTCAATGTATGTAATTGAACTGTTTCTCTATCATACCCTCATTTCTAATGCTCCAGTGACCTGTATTCTGACGGGGCAATATTTGAGGCTCTTGTCACGGGTCCAGGGAATAAGCAACATTTGCACACTTTACGTTAAACATATTAAGTACTTTCTCGGGCATTTATTAAATAAAACTACGCATATTTTAATAGAAGAAAGTTCTTTACACGCAGATCACAACGACAATGGGAAAACGAACCCCGATTTAAATGGCGGCCTCAACAATCGCAGCTGTGCGGATGAATACAGTAAACACATATCAACTTTTTTATAATATTACAATGGTGTCGGCTAATTCTGCGCACCTAAGGCTTTCCAAACATATTTAATTGCCATTAACACCACATATTCTGTAAAAATTCCATGAATATTCAATGCAGTTCAAAGCTGTATGCGTAGGTAAAATGTCGTAATGTTCTGACGTCAATAAGTGACGTAAATTGTCTGATGTATGACGTCACATGCGTATTGCAACGTCCCATTTATTTCTGATAATGCTGCCCATCTGGAAGTGTAAACACAAATGGCAACAGCATACTGAATCAGCATAGCAAAATTGGTATTAAACTTGAAGCAGAACTATCCAGTGACATCATGACAGGTTAGTTTCTTAGTTGAACTGTTAATTTAGTAAATAAGCATCAGCAAGGTCTAAGGATTTTACACATTTTGACCATATTCTGAATAATATATAACCAAACTGTTAGAATGTGATAAAATTGTGCCACAGTGTAGCAAGTAATCAGCTTGTTTATTCTGAAATCCACTCATTTTAATATGACGTACGCAACGCTAAATTTGACGTGCATTGCGCATTAGCCGATGAGCAGAATTAGCCGAAATGACGGTAAATGTTATCAACATTTAACAATGAACCTTCCTTTTATTTCGTGATATTTTGTCAAATATTGATTTTATTGCGAAAAAATTGTTTCCCCATGTTAAATGAAAATAGACAATATAACGATTTGTTTTCTAATTTTAGAATAGATGGATTGATTGTAGCATTTGTTTTCTTAGTTTCAGAAATTCACATAGAGAAATCATTGTTCGTAATGAAATCAATATTTGATAACATTTCACGAAATAAAAAGAAGGCTCATTCTTAAACGTTGCTAAAATGTAATATTACCGAAATAAAAATAGTGTTCTTACATTTTTAATGCCAAAATCTGGGCAGGTTTCGTGAAACAGACAGACGGCTTATAAACATTCTAACTGTGATGGCGTATCTGTAGCCGATTTCACCAACATTGCAAAGTATACTTTTGTAGCAAAGTATATTTCATTTATTTTTCGCGAGATGCATTATTTCATATACATATATGTATAACTAATAACTGTATATATTTGATGATAAAATACTAATTATACTGAATTTATTACATTTTCACAGCCAAAATAATAAATTCAATATAATACAAAATAATAAAGTTATCCTAAATTTGAAAATTTCTCCCTCAAAGTATACTTTGCTAGAAAAGTATACTTTGCAATGTTGGTGAAATAGGCTACATGCCACACGATGAAATGTCAGAAGTCATTCATGAAAGACCATGAGATGAAGTCCATTAACAAACTGGGGAACGACTTCACCAACGCACTGCTGGTAGGTATTGACACATCTATTGACACATCATCACTCAAACATTCTGGAAGACACAGAGACATGTTGATCAACCGATCGTTACTCCAAAGGAACAGTTGCAAGGTAAGATGTTTACCGAAACACAGACAAAGCCAATATACTGAACCAGTAAAATTCAAATCGGTATTTACTGCGAAATCTCCGTTGCGTCTTAGTCAGTTAGCTAAATGGCACTACAAGACCGTATAGAATCAGATACGATGGACATAACGTATGTACCTGGTAAGTATGAGAGCCAATGCAATACCATGAAAGACATAACCATTGCGGAGAATGGAATACTGATACTGTTTAATGGTTTGAACCCATCAATGCCGCCTGGCCCGACAAAGTAAAACCTCTCGTCTTGAAACGCCTTGGTAATGTCATATCACCGATTATGCTAGTCGTACTCCAGATACAGGACCTGGTAGAGTTCCCACAGATTGGAACAGGGCAAATGTGTGACCCTTATTCAACAAGGTGACGAACATGCATTGCCGCAAACTACAGGCCAGCACATGTACCTCTTCCAGGCGTTGGAGCACATACCAGGGGTGTTCATAAAATACCTGGACAAGTCTCAGCGTTTTGTCGTATGCTATCGCATTTCCACCAACTTTGGACATCTCTTAGCCTGGCCATTTATTTTCCATTAACCCAAGAGAACGTATCATGCTTACGTGACCAGATGACCAGATTTCATGCAGGAACCTTCAGTCTGGGCGGAACAAAAGGTATGGTCATTCAGGCTTTGTAATAACAATACTTAATCAAACGTATTACCGTCAAAGTGGTTTATGACAAGGGCTAACCGCAAAATGGCAAACACGGAACAAAGGACGAAACAGGTTACCTGGCTTGTATAACACATATAGAGATGCAAACTTAAAGAGTATATGTGGCATCGTTATCACCAACGATTTGAGACCCATTATCGGGTATTACAAATATCCTTCTCATTTCAGATTGCACACTACTGTTGTAGATATAGTGTAGTACATCCGTATGTGAAATATTAATAACTGAAATGAAAATGATGTCTTGATTATTCTTCTAATTCTTTCCTTAAATTGTTATCAAAATAAATATATTTTGACAAGTTAATTACTGTATTTTTATTTGTTGATGTCAGTAAATTATCATATTTATTTAGTGTTGGCCATCTGCAAAAATATGGTTTGAAATATTGTCTTCTTAGGTTTGAGTACATAGGACATACCAAAATAAAATGATATTCGCTTTCTACTGAGTTTAGGTTACATCATTTACATTTTATTTCGTCTCTAGGAATATTATGGTATCTACCTCTTTCTATTTCTAAAGTATGGGAAGATAATCGAAATCGTGATAATCCAATTTTATATTTTATATTCATTATAATGTCTAAGTATGGTTCTAACGTAAGAGTAGCAATATACCTCGCATACGATGAGAGTCGTTGAGAACTATTTATATCCGTATATCGTTATACAAGGATTGATAGTAATTGTCTAAAACCTTTTGTCTAATTTGCACGATGTAGTTTATATTATTATTTATCAGTGTGTCTTGATTCACGTATGACTCTGTTATAACCCTATATCGTTAATCATTGTTTTTATTTGATAAGCCCAGTTTGTGTTATTATAGGTTATATTACTGCGTCGTGTTTTAGCATGTTATACATTGTGTTGGTTATACTATTTAATTTAATTTTAATGTACTTACACCTTCATAACTTTACCCAGAATGATATGTGTTTGATCAGTAATAATAACATACACATTTCTACATAAACATATTTCGACAATGTAAAGACGATATTTGAACTGCAAATTTCATGCATGTTAAAATTAATACAAACATCAATATGATTGGACCAGAACGAATAGTTCAACAGTTTACATGCATTTTCCGGAACATTTATACAAATAATATACTGACCTATAATTATTTAAATTATTGTGTTTTGTAAACAAGCGCTACAGTAACTTTTGGATACACATGAGAGAAATGTGTAAATATACATCAAGTTTTGCATTATATAAATGTGACCCATCATCCAGTCTGATCTGGGTACACACTGATTGTCACTCTGTATTTTTTCAATAGGTAATACAGTCTGTATCGCGAGATTGACCAAATATACACTGCTGATTATATATCATGTGTACAATCGGAATGGACTCCGACCAGCCTGTACATCCGTGCAGTCTGATCTGGGTCCACACCGCTTGTCAGTCTGTCTTTGTTCACCAGGTAATACAGTCCGTATCGCGAAATAGGCCAAATATACACTGCTGATTATATATCATGTGTACAATCAGAATGGACTCCGACCAGCCTGTTCATCCGTGCAGTCTGATCTTGGTCCATAGTGCTTGTCACGCAGTTTTACAACAGTTTCCTTTTCAAACCGACATGGCAATGTCACATGGATCATGATATGCATTATGAATGATTATTAATTTAAATCAGGGTTAGCTCAGACCGGGCATCATATACGGTTGAAACCCAGTCTGCTTAACAAGACTAGTGTTGTATAAAACAACATGACATAAAAGTATACATAACCAAAATGAATGTAGTATAGTATACAGTAACACCATTATGATAGTAACAAGCTTTGACTACACATCTTCTTCCATCCAAATTATTTTTTTGTATAAATATCACTGTGTATTTCCGCTTACACTTTACCTCCCCATTCCACATACCCCGCCTATACTCCGCCTCCACTCCGACATCCAACAAACCCATATATATGTACATTCATGGGCAAAACACACACTTAGTACCAGGCAGTATATACGTCGTAGATGGCTCTATGCATTTTAGTTTTGAAAATACTACAGATAACGCATGATCTTTAAGCTCTGCAGCTTTAATGTGAATGGACTTGGGCACCAATCAAAACGTGCAAAGATGTGTTCGTGGTTTAAACAACACAATTGGTCAGTATGCTTTTTACAAGAACTTCATTGTACACAGGAAAGAATAAATAATTGGAAAAAAGAATGGGGCCACGATATTTTCCTGAGTGGAAACAGTTCAAATAGTGCTGGTATCGGTATACTATTAAATTTAAATTGTTCATTTGAAATTATAGGTTAAAAGACATAATACCAGGACGATTACAGGTACTAAAAATAAATACAATTATATGATTCAAATGTAGTAATAATAAATATATACGGACCAAATAACGAATACATAAATTTCTTCACAACAGTTGAAAATTTAATTATAGAAAATAATAGTGAAACTGTAATCATTGGAGGAGATTTCAATAATGTTATTGATTTTAATATGGATAAATTAAATGGCAGAATAGATACGAATACAAGAATGATATTATAAATGAAAACGAACTTCACGACATATACAGGCTCAGACATCCAACTGCGAAACGGTTTACTTGGCATTCAAATCATAGACCACCTATTTTTGCAGGTTAGATTATTTTCTATTAACAGCGAATATATTAAATGCTGTAACACACTGCGATATAATCCCTGGATGTATGTCTGATCATTCCGCTATCACTTTAAATCTAAACTTATCTAATACTACTAGAGGGCCGGGATATTTTAAACGAAATAATAGTATACTTAGTCTATTACAAGCAGAATTAAAAAATAACTAAAAAGGAATCGATTCAGGAAAAAATACATAACAATATAGGTTGTAATCCCAATACGATGTGGGAACTAATAAAGGGATTTATAAGAAATGAATCAATAAAGTACTCGAGTAAACAAAAGAAATGTGAAAGGGAAAAAGAAAAAGAAATAGAGCTAGAAATTAAACGGTTAGAAACCGATTTAGAGGACCATCTAACCAATCAATACACAGTAGACAGACTCAATATTGAAAACAATAAGTTGAACAAAAGTAATTGAAGAAAAAACGAAAGGAATCCTCTTAAGATCAAAAGCTGAATGGGTAGAAGGCTGTGAAAAACACACACAGTATTTTTCAAACTTATAAAAAAGAGATCTGAAGAAAAAAATATAAAGCAATTAACAATAAATGGTACATTACAAAATGATCAAACTATAATACTTGATCATGTAAAACAATACTATATGCATGTATATAGCGAAAATAAAAATAGAGAACATAGTAATAGCAGTTTCTTTAATCACGCCGAACCAAAACTAAATGAAGATCAAAAACAGTCATGTGAAGGTCTCATAAATACATTTGAATGCGAAGCAGCAATAACAGAAATGAAAAATATGAAAAGCCCTGGGTCAGATGGTATAACAGCTGAATTTTACAAACTTTATTGGAATGACGTAAAACAACACTACCTAAATTCAATTAACTATTCGTATGCAAATGGATCTTTAACTGAATTGCAAAAACAAGGAATAATTACTTTACTGCCAAAAAAAGGTAAAAACATACTTTCAATAGACAATTGGAGACCAATATTACTCCTTAATGTTGATTACAAAATTGCAACCAAAGTTATAAGTAACAGAATTAAGAAGATTCTCAACTCAGTAATTAACATTAATCAAACTGGCTTTATAAAAGGTCGCTATATTGGAGAAAACGTGCGTACACTGATGGAAATAATAAATGAAACAAATGAAACAGACACACTTGGACTAATATGTTTTGCTGATTTTCAAAAGGCATTTGATAGTCTAGACCATAAATTTATAATTAAAAGTATGCACAATTTAATTGTTGGTGAATCACTAATACAATGGATATCACTGTTCTATAAGGATGCAAAAAGTTGCATTTCAAATAACGGTCATTTATCAGTTTTTGTTAAAGTGGAAATAGGTATAAGACAAGGTTGTCCCTTATCTGCATACATATTTATTTTATGTATTGAAATATAATCGAGAGAAATCGATCATAATGAAAATATTACCGGTCTATTCTTAGGTGGTACGGAAATAAAACAAACACTATTTGCCGACGATGCCAGATTTACACTTGACGGGTCACAAAGATCATTTCGAGAGCTTATAAAAATGTTAGATATATTTGCCCTTATATCTGGACTAAAACTAAATAAATCAAAATGCACAAGTTTAAAGATAGGCAGATTAAAGCAGCATGATCCAAGCAAATGGTGCAATAACAATATGTATACGTGGTCAAGCGACCATGCATAAACACTAGGAATAATATTCACAAACAATAGAGCAAACCTGTATGCACTTCCCATGATAAAGTCATTCCAGCATTGTCCAAATAACTGGAGAAAATGGAACCTATCTTTAATTGGCAAAATTACTGTACTAAAGAATTTCGCGCTACCAAAACTAATATATCCACTAACTGTGCTTGAAAACCCAGTAGCTGAAACAATAAAACGGATAAATGATATAATGTATGATTTTCTTTGGGACAGTAAACCAGATATAATATCACGTAAAACCATAATGCAAAACTATGAACACTGTGGACTGAAAATTATAAATATTCATGCGTTTATCAACTCACTGAAATGTTCATGGATAAAACGTTTAAATAAAAGGTATACAAAATCAGTTAAAAATAGCATACAATAACGAGCTTAAGAAATATGGCGGTGATATTATTTTTAAAAGTAATCTTAATGAGAATGACGCAAAGCAATTAGCAAAGAGGTATACCTTTTTAAATGAAGTCTTGATATCGTGGTGCAAAATTAACTTCCATAATTCAAGTAACAACGTAGCACATGATATCTTATGGCACAACTCTAACGTAAGACTTGAAAGAACCAGTACGATGTTGTATAAAGAGTGGTATAACAAAGGTATTATGTACATGAAGCATATATATGATTTTAGAGTAAACGATTTCTACAGTTTCAGTGATTTTAAGGATACATATGAAAGAAATGCTGGCGACATCTTAAAATATTACGCATTGATAGGCAATATTAAAACTGAATGCAAAGTAAAGTTGACAACAGAATCGTTAAACAACGAGGTGCCGACATACATAATAAATAAAACATTATCGTCTAAAAGTATAAATAAAATGTTATACAACAAAAAAGTTGAATCAATGAGACAACCACAACTAAAACATGTACGAAAATGGGAGATCGAATTAGACAATACAAACATTGAATGGAAATATATATTTTCGATAACGTACAAGAGTACAATCAGTACAAAACTTAGAGCATTTCAATATAAATATCTGATGAGAATAATACCAAACAATTCGTTTTTGTTTAAATGCAAACTTAACCATCAAACCTGTGTGAATTTTGCCACATGACTATGGACTCTAACAAGCACATGTACATATTAGTTTTATTATCCTTTTAGCAAAATATTTTATTTTCAGATGGAAATATAGTGAATCACAACCAACATTGGAACACTTTAACGCATATCTTAAACAAACAATACTTAAATTGAAGAAACTATGCCACTATGAGAGATAAACTCGAACATTTCAATTAAAATGGAATTACTTTATTCAATAAGCAAACACCTTTTAACAACACTGCCTTTCTCTTACCATATCAATATTCCCAAACCACTATACCTTACCATATAAGAGAGTTTTGACCCTTCTCACCTTCCGATAATAAAACAATAATAAACCTCCTACCCCAATCCAATAATCCAATAGCCTATATAGACCCGTTAAAAACAATTAAAACTCATTGTTACATGCATATCTGCACAATTAAGGAATGTGACCATGCTCTGTGACAAATACGTATTTGTGTTTCTGTTTGTCAGATCACGGTCTGTTTTATTCTTTACGCATACATGTGTACACTATACTATTTTGACCATGTTAACTATGTGTATGATTGTATGTTATGTATTATATACATGTAACAAAGAGCATTAAAGATTAATAAAAAAAAATAACACACAATATATAATATATAGTAAATACATGGTCAGTACCGTCGAATGTAAAATATATTCGGTTGAGCCCTGGACAGCTTTATTGGGGCGAGCTTTAGCGAGCCCCTATAAATCTGTCGGGAAAAACCGAATATATATATCGACCGGCACTATCATGTATTTAATTTATACCGCATACTAAACTTAATTGTTTGAACGTGCGTGACGTGATGTTTTGACGTCATTCCCTCGCCATACGTCACAATTCTAGCAACGTCATTCAAAGCAAAATGGCTGCATCCACGCTAGGTAGATTCGGTATTGTATCTGATTAAATCTCCGATTTATTTACGATGCTCTTCAATATTGGCTGGTTTTAGACTACACAGTTGTCATAATAAGCATTGCAATCACAATGGACATATCCATGTCGTTGGTTACGTCGCATACACTGTCAAAATGGACACAATTTCAGCTGAACAGACAGAGATTTTTATTTTAAAATTCGCCGCCATCTTGAATTTGCTGTTGAGACTCTGACCAATCAGAGGCCACGATTAGGGGTCAAAGGTGAACAAATAAAGGCAAAAACGGCACTTCGTGTATATTATGCTACTTCGGGTATATTAGGTTACTTCAGATATAAACAGCATTTATTCAACCCTCTTTATTATGCTACATGGAACAATGGTTGCGGTATACATATCTTTATCAGGCTACAGGAGTGTGCTATTTGGTCAGGAGTTACACTGGTCACACATGCCATAAGCCCCATTTCTCCAGTCACAACTACATTGCGTGTATAATAATGTATATTTTTAGCATTATTTACAATCTTCCACCTCAAGACTATGGTTTTTTATTCGCATATACGCACATTGGCGCAGCGTACATGTACAGTATTCGGCACATTGTCACACTAGCAAAATTTTATCGTGAAATAATGCACGAGTGATTGGGTCCTTACGCGAAACAAACGAGTGAGCGTATCGAACCAAGTTTATTTAGCGGTAGGACCCAATCAGGAGGGCATTATTTCAAAATACTCAGCTCACCTGATTAAATAAACATTTTCTTACATTTCGCGCACGATAATTTATAGAATAGAAAGCAAATCGAAGCAAGCGTAAAATATGGCCAAGATGTTTGCTAATTAATTTCTGGAGGCGGGTCGTAGTGACGGCGACTGTCACGCGATTCAGGGGGTGTGTCTGAGAACAGCATTTGATTGACGAAGGAAACACACGATTGCGTCGTTACTGACGTCATTTATCAATTCATGGTAAGCATGGTAAGCATGAGAGTGGTGTAAACTACAGCTGCGGAGGGTGTAATGCAACAAATACTGAGTAATACATACACTTACTATATGTGCACTAAATGGTACTATTTAACCGCCATCAATCTTGCTAAAATCATGTGCCTAATCATGCTACTGTAACAACATTTCTATTCTAAGTGGTCGGATGCTGCAGTAATATAGGCATACTATTAATAGTAATACAATGCATATGAGCAAATGCGTATGCCAACGTTTTATGTTTGCCTTCTCAAACGTAAAAAAAGGATATTGTCCTTCACCTTATGCCACTGACATTGACTTGCAATCGTTTTGAAAGTAAATACAAATTGGCAGCCATCTTTGCGACCTCTGAAAGACACTAATATTCTTGAACTTTGCCAATTATTTCATAGATATGCCTATGTCTGTAGTTTTACCCAGACTTTGGCGGCGATCTTCCAGTTTATCTTTATTTTTTTATTGACACCATAATGAACTGAAATAAACCGTTAACTAGAGCGTACATGTGATGATGATGCATATATTTAAGGCCGGGAATTGGCTCGATGACCTTCCATGCCCGGGCACTGCCGATGCCCAGAAAGTTTGCTACTTTTTTGAATTTGGTTTATGCATTCAGACGAAGTGTGCGCCAATGTGGCGTGTAGCTGTCGGCCAATTTCGACCTAATTCCGCGCTACACCCCTTGCACGGTGGGCATGCCCTAGGCAGAACCGGTCATCATGCCCTGGCAGTTCTGGGTAGTACCAGTAGTCGCCGGACGCTTTAGTGGGACGGGAAAATACAAAGTATTACTCAATGACCGGCGCGGGGATCGAACCCACAACCGCCGGTTTGGTGTTTATGCAATACATATAATTTACGACTTGTGATAATTTAATTATTTAACTCGATGACGTGATGTGATTTGGAGTTAGAGCTCCTACCGTGACTGCCTTTACTACTTTTTCTTCTGTCGTCTTCTTCAAATGTGTATGGACCTTTTAGCTTATAATAAGCGTCATACATGTGTGTAATGCACTATTCATTACACATTAGTAATTCCTCCCGTTAAGAGTTTAGTTATTTAACGCAAGACTGTGTATTTCATATTATCCCGTGAACACAGTGCGTATGTGCGGTGAAATACGGTGCCATGAAAGATTTTTGATATCCTGTCAATACGACCTAAGCACTGAGTATGAATATGTGCGGTGGCTGGGGTTATTTATTTTGCATTTTAAAGCCATTCGTATGCGTTGACGGGATAAATAGAATAGTAGGTTAATGCCGTGAATGGGAAATACGATCTGGCACGGCACGGAAACGGGACGTGGTCGGCATATCCTCGCCCATCCCGTTTCCTATGCATTGCCAGATATTTTTTCCCATTCTCGGCACTAACCTATTATTTTCATAGTGTCATCTGTAATGTTATTGCGTACCGATGGATGCTGGAACTAGATATACTGATTTTCGGGAGTATTATCTCTATCATTATCTGACCTCAGTAGCCTCTAATCGAGAATGATCTGGTTTCAGCACCCTGTGATATCTACTGTCTGTTTCACGAAACATGCCCAACTTGTCCGGCTATATAAACAATGTAAAGACAATATATTTGTTCAATAACATTAAATTATAGCAACAGTTTAAAATGAGCCTTCTTTTTATTTCGTGAAATTTGGTAAAATTTAATATTATCGAAAAAAATATTTTTTTTGCATTGTTTGTATGGCCGTACAATTTGGGCAGGTTTCGTGGAACAGACAGTAGTACATGTATCTGTTCTTTAGCCAGTTTGCTTGAACTTGTCCAGGAGAAGAATTCACACAAGCCTAAACGCTTGTTTTCTAATCCTGTTTCAAACTGTATGTACGTAGTATGTACGTTGTATATCACTTGTATCTCTTGAAAGAAATATCGTTTAACCCTTTGAACCCGAAAGCCCGCTATAGCGGTTTATGCAAACAGTGCAGATCCAGATGAGCCGGCTCGTGACGAGCCGTCTCATCAGGATCTTCACTTTTTGAAAGTAATTTTCATATTTTTGAGAACAAAATATACATCCTTTTCATAAACATGATAAATGGACAAGTCTGAAAATAATGTTGTGACGGTTAGATTGGTTATGCAATTAACATGTCAGAATTCATTCCAGTAACTCAGGGGTGAAAGGGTTAAGCCAAAGTGTGCTTGGAGACCTTCTTGAGACTCCTCGACAATTTTAAACAGCTATATGTTTAGCACACTAAAAGTAACAATCAATGGTTGTAGTCCGTAGCGCAATGTCGCCACAGTGGGACGGTCAAAGAACACGGCCGCCCACTTTGTTGATAAATCAAGAATACCAGGCTACTATAAGGTACGGCAGCTGGAAATGTACATCCGCAAGTTTAGACACAGTATCTCGTTCCCGCGACATAGTATGACATAGCATCTCGTTCCCACGACATAGTATCTCGTTCCCACGAGATATGATCTCGTTACCACGAGTTAGCTTTCTCGTTCCCACGACACAGTCAGCCAATAAAAAAGTAGCATCATTGTCTTTCAAGATTTTGGAGAAATGCTATTTTATTGGCTGATTATGTCGGTTGTATGTGACATATCATATCTGCACAGGTCCACATATTGCCACAATATTGTCAACACAGTTTACGGAAATGTAATTTACCTGTATAGATTACCTGTAATAAGTTTATAGTGGTCAGTTAGTGGTCAGTCTGGACATTTGCACATGCTGGCACATGCACAGGTGAATGGTTCTCCCAGTCACTATTGTTCAACAGGAGAAGGATATTGTCCTCTCTATAGGTAAGGTGTACAGAGCACACGAGAAAACGGGTCTTCATGCATTAATGTTCAGTTTGTAGCATAGAATGAAATAGATTTTGACCTTGACCCTGGAGCCCGGATTTTGTTTTAATAGCCCTATGTTCATCTACATATCATAGTAAAGGTATGTATAAAGTTTGATGACTGTAGCTGATATGGTGTTGAAGTAATGACCGTTACACGAAAACTTAACATTGAATGAGGACGCCGACGCCGACGCCGACGTCGACTCCGGAAAAGCAAAACCTATGTCTCGCTTTCCGTTTCGCGAGCGAGACAAAAAAACTGTGATAAGCAGGGAGATGATTTGTTGGCATATTTTCGTATATTCCATAAGCATGTATCAATAAGGAAAAAATATGCGCTTTGCTCCTGTTTCTGTTTCGGAAATAACAACATTAATCATGTTCATATAAACAATTCGGCATAATAAATGCAATACCGCCCTTGTTGGAAGGGGGTTCTGGTGGAGTATATCCCGTCAAAAACAATATCTTCCTATATGATATTGCTTCCTCGGGGAGATAATCCACAAGATTCGCCTAAACCGAGGGCATGCAGTACAGTGGAACCTCTGTAAACCGGACACCCTGTGAGGTTCCCAGTGTGTCCGGTTTAAAGATGCTCCATTGTAATCCGGGTATCTGAACGTGCCAATACATGCTGGAGTACATTACAAACATGAATAGTCATTAGGAGTCTATATAAATTACAATGGAACCTGTCAAAATAAAACACATTAATTTGTCTAGGTGTCCGGTTTAGAGAGGTTCTACTGTATTTATATATCTTACCTCATTGCAATTTCTAGGTGTTGTATTGGTACATTTCAGATCACGTCATAAAAATAGTCACAACACAGTGTGCAATATCAGTGGGGAGTAATTATTACAACATTACCATCCCGTCCCGAAAATATCCAAAGCGTAATTACGGAATCAGCCGAAGTCTGGTTGGACTGCCTCGGCGTTTATTCAAAACAAGAGGGCCATGATGGCCCTATATCGCTCACCTGTGCAATGTCATAAAACTCAAGCAAATACTGGTATGTAAAGTTGTCACTAAATAAACATCAGAATAAGTCCATAACTTGCACATAATGTCAATGTGACAAACTTGAGAAGTCGCCAGGGCAGGAGTTGTCTCGCGATATGTACAGATATATCTTACACAACTTCGCGAGGTTTGGAGACCACAACAGGATGCTTCCAGCCTACTTTTTATCACAATAAACAGGCTCCAGTTTTGTTTGGGCCATTCCAGTTGCTCTAAATAACAACCCCATATGCATAAGGAGGTTATGAAAAATTAAGACTGGACGTGACTTATGAAAATTATTATAATATTTCACCACATTTTAGTAGCCGACGACTGATTTTATAGAGTGCTTCTCTCTACAATCTCCTTAGCCTTCAAGCGTTATGACAATTTTCACAAGAATTGCTCACCAGGTCAACCACCGTTGTTACTCAAATACATTTTCATAACATTCCGTTCTCAGACAAACAACAGTCATTATGAAAATGTCCATAAACCTCTAGCTATGACAGTTTTCATAAAATGTACTATCGCTCACGCTATGAAAATTTTCATAAACCGTATTATCCGTCTCACTATGAAAATTTTCATAAAGCGTAATATCTGTCTCACTATGAAAATTTTCATAAAGCGTAATATCTGTCTCACTATGAAAATTTTCATAAAGCGTAATATTGCTCTCACTATGAAAATGTTCATAAAATGTAATATACCTCTCTCTATAAAAAAATTCATACAGCGTAATATCACTCTCACTATGGACATTTCATAAAATGTAATATACCCCTCGGTATGAAAATTTTCATAAAGCGTAATATCACTCTCACTATGGAAACTTTCATAAAATGTAACATACCTGTCGCTATGAAAATTTTCATAAAGCGTAATATCACTCTCACTATGAAAATGTTCATAAAATGTAATATACCTCTCACTATGACTCACTTTGAAAATTTTCATAAACCGTTCTATCACTCTCACATATTGAAGTCGCTATGAAAATGTTCCTAAACATTACTGTTTTCAGACACATATTAGTCGCTATGAAAATTTTCATAAAACGTACCATCGCTCCCACATATTGTAGCCGCTATGAAATTTTTCTAACATTCCCGTTCTCAGACAAACATTAGTCGCTATGAACATTTGCATAAAATTTCCGTTCTCTAACAAACATTAGTAGCAATGAAAATGTTCATAAACGTCACTATGAAAGCATAAAGCGAATATATTACAAAATCTTTTCAAAAATAGTTTATAATTGTATTCTCAATGCATACACGTATCAGAAATATGCGCTTGGGATTGAAGAAATGGGGCTTAGTATTTTGTGACCAGTGTAGATACAGATCAGCTTTTGCATACGCATTTTCATGTAGTATCTGATCAGGATCTGTACTGTTCGCCATTCCATCAATGAAACACCAGTCATACTTCTAACAAGAAGTACAGACAGTGGCGGGAACAGTTCCAATTGCAATGCCAAATCCTGAAAATGGCTGAACAAGCATATTTTTGCAACCACAAATGCGTAAAAGTATGTTTCCCATGTAGAAACATTCAGAATTCAGGAACATCAAATCCTGATTTCAGGATATACATGTATCCTGAAAATTACCATCCCTGACAGATCATTGCTAGGCTACATGAGTGTGCTATTTTGATCAGGAGCTACAGTGGGGTCAGCGTGTAAGTTCACACACGAAGGAACACGACAGGTTGGTTCCAACCTGTCGTGTTCGTTCGTGTGCGCACTTACACGCTGACCCCACTGTACACTGGTGACAAATCACAGAAGCCCCATTTCTCCCGTCACAGCCACATATCATGAAGCTTTTAAAACCTACTGCGGAAAAACTCCAGCACCAAAAGCAAAGACTTAATTAATAATACATGTTAGGTAAATATTATGTTAAATAGTCTGTAACTGTTAACACCTACATGTATATTCAATGACATATTGTATCTGATTATTATGGTAAATAGTCTGTAACTGTTAACAACTATATTCAATGACATATTGCATCTGATTATTATGTTAAATAGTCTGTAACTGTTAACAACTATATTCAATGACATATTGCATCTGATTACAAAATGTAGCAGATAATTGTTATTTACAAGAAAAGCCACCCTGGTCCCCTATTTGGTCCCGCACCGATAACTCAAATGGTTTTACCTTACTCAAATAAACACTGTGTAAGCTGCAATTGGTGGGGAATTGTTGCAGTTAACGCACATAGCACATACGAGCACATACGAGATCGGACATGTGATTTTGTACATAAGAAAATGTGCAAATTTTCATGAAAATATCAACATAAACTATGTTAGTTTCTGTAAACGACGACGAAAGTTGACAACATCGAAGTTGACAAACATTTCAAATCTAAATTTTGCACAAAATAGGTACAAAGTCACATGACTAGTGTCCTATGGACCACAGGACGAGAAAGGTACCTTACAACATTACAAGGCTGTAGATCCTGATCAGCATGCACGGTCACGTGTATATTATGATCAAAATGTTTCACTGATGACTTTAAAGCTACTTATGTGACTGAATAGTGACCAGTGTAGGCCCTGATCAGACTGACAGTGTGCAGATGCGCAGGCTGATCTGGGGCTCTGCTGGTCGCCCATGACGTAAGGTACGTTTCGTCACTTGGAAGACCATGACAGTTCCTAATCAAAGCTTTTATACAAAATAGTATCTTGTGTATATAATATATATATATATATAATATAGGCTACTGTTGTGCTTACATACAACAGTAGTCAATTTCACCAAAATAGCTAAGTACATTTACACTGGTCTACCTACATGTAAGTTAAGTCTACCACGCCCATTTGCTCTGACCTGTTATCATGTATTGAAAATATGGCTGATTTACAATACAGGTGCCAGTTAGCATGATGTGAAAATGTTAACCCTTACAATGCTGAATTATTTTTTGTCGTCTGCTGTTTATTTTTTATTTTCCATTTTCATCATCAAAAACATGATTTGACAGGACTTTAGAATCATTTCCATTGAAAGTGCTGTCAAACCATGTTTTTATTTATACAGAAGACAAAATATCAAGCAACAGCAGACGACAATTTCGTTTCCCGCTTTCTAAGGGTTAAGGTGTCATTAGAATGTGCAACATAAGGTGGTGGGGGATCTACTAAGGCCGCTGACTGCGAAAAAGGACCTTAAAACAATAGCAACAGTATTAGATCATTGTGTACATTCCCACAGTTTTATCAGGATTTAACCCTTAGACCGCGAGAAATGAAAGTCATAGTTGTCTTTCTTCCCCAATAAAAACATTGTTTATGAAAAGGGGATATTTTTGTTGTCAAAAATAAGAACATTATTTGCATAAAGTGCAGATCCTGATGAGACGGCTCATCACGAGCCGGCTTATTTGGATCTACACCATTTGGCAATACCACTATACAGGTAGTGTTGAAACGGTTAAATAGATGTTAGTTGGCCAGCTAACAGAGAATTAGCAATAGCAATCTACTCATATCGTGATGTACATATGTAGTTGTGACTGGAGAAATGGGGCTTAGTCGATTTGTGGCCAGTGTAGCCCCTGATCAAATAGAACACTCGTGTAGCCTGATAGCGATCTATATTACATGCTACCCAGTGATTCACCGTATTTCTGGTAGCATTTATTTCCTTGAAGGAAATATTTCCTTCTAGACATTATATATAGCGAAACGTCATTTCCGGCGAAGAAACAATTCATACGCGAATGTCAAAATTGTCAATTTTGATGTTATAAGCTGGTCTAAGAGCAAATTTCACATTTATCGAAAATCATGTAATAGACACTACCATTTTGAAATAACACCTTTATTTCCCTTGATATCTGTAAATCCGACAAAGAAACTTGTGCTCCGCACTCACTCGTTTCTTTATAAGACTTCCAGATTTCTCGTGATATAAATCCGGTATTTCAAAATGGTAGTTGAATAAACTCTACATATTGCTTGTTAGACGCACGACAGGTGTTTCATTAATTGAATGACAAACAGTCCAGTTCCTGATCAGACTGCTGATGCACATGCTGATCTGGATATACACTGGTCGCAAAACCCATAAGCCCCAATTATATGTTTGACACTAAAAAGTATTTGGGGTTAATTACTTGTATTTTGTAATCTGGTGACGTAATCAGATATTTCGATGCATATCTGTTGATGTAATTTTATTATATTTTGTGTTGTTAATTAATTGGCAATTAACCTGAGGTACGAAATAGCGATTCCCGGGCGATGCAACAGGACCCACCACTTTCATAGGATTTATATACAATGTACATGTACATGTATGGGCCACCAAATCGCCAACCGTCATATATTGCTTCCTTACATTGATCAGGGCTCCAGATAAGGAATTAGTAATTGAGTATTTTCATTCCATCATTTCTGAAGCAATTGGGTATTTCAACATTTTAATTGGGTAAAATAAAATCACACTACTGTTTACACATCAACAGGCAGCAAGAATAAGAAAAATATGTTATATTTGTGGTCTGTTTATTGTTTTCTGCAGCATGCTACATGTACCACAGAATTGTAATTGCTTTTGATACTCTCTACTTCTAATTTCAATTGGGTTTTGGGCAATTCTAATTGGGTATTTAAGCAATTACGCAGCTTATCTGGAGCCCTGATTGATATATAACAGCTCCGTGTAATTTAGGTGACATTGACCTACTTTCGCGAAATACAAGTCACATCCGTCAAGTTGTATACATCTCCTGATGTGTTAGTCGGATGTTCGCCAACCTTTATCAGTTGCTTCCTTACATTGATACATAGCCACCCTGGGTCATTCAATTGAACATAGAAATCGCATATCAGTCGTCGTCCTCCAAATTTTGGACATAGGTCCATTGTAGGTCCAAATAGTTAGATGTTCGCCAAACTTCATCAGTCGCTTCCTTACATTGATAGAAACCATCCTGGGTCCTTTGGGTGATACTGACCTGCTTTTCTCAAAATATAGGTCACATCCGTCAAAACTTAGACGTACGTCCCTATTTCGCATATATCCGGATACGTTTATTGGATATATGCCAAACTTCATCAATATCTTTTGTCTCACTCGTGCTAGATTGGCGGTAACATTTAAAATTAATAACCGAAATTGTAAAATACACAGTAAAATACTAAAATAAACAATACTATTTTATATTACATGTAGCTCCACTATTTGTAAGAGTATAATTTCTGACATATCAGTAGCAAAAATGGCCATCTGAATGATTTATGAAATATTGGTAGCCAAATGGCCATTTGAGTAGCCAAATTGCGACCATCCTAGCTCATGATACTGGAAAGTGAGACAGCGGTCACAATTCTGGTGTCGTCTTCATCAACAATCTTGATCTGTTAGGCGGATAATTACCAAACTTCATCAATAGCTTCTCACATTGATAGCTATCCATCCGGTGTTAGAACCTTAATCATGACCATAATTTCATCAATATCAGTGTATTTCGACTGACCTTGACCATGGTCACCGTATCAACAACTTTCGACATAACAAATATGTTGTTTTTTCTTCTTCAGGAAAACAGCAATGCATCAAGCTTGGACTCGAACTGGGCCATGTGAACACCGGATTGTCCACTGTGCATCTGGATCGATCGATATCAACAATCAGCAGGGAGGGTGGAGAAGAGAAGAAACCATGTACACAAGACCCTTGGCCAGATAGAGAACAGCCGACGGACAATTATTTTATGACCAGTGTTTACAGACTTTATGCAGTTAATTTGGCTACCAGTATAGATGTGAATATGTGTGTTCAAACACAGTGTGTATAGTTTGTCACAGGCACCTGCTATTGGAATGGGGTGCACTGAATCAGGCAGGAAAAACCCTCCAATTCAGACCATACTTTTTTTTATTTTTTATATTCGCGATTTTGACGCGATTAAGCACAGCTATCCCGGAAAATTGATAAGCAAACCTGCCATTGCCCCCTTTTTGCTGGAAATATGCCCCAAAATCGTTCGAAAATGCAGTTTATAGCCACGAAAAGAAATGCACGAACATGCATGCAATAATATTGCACATTCACCAATCAGTCAGGAAAACTTGAATTTTATACCCTAGTGCACCCCATCTTTCCTTAATTCCAGCCAAATGTATATGTAGATTTTCTCGAAATAACTCCTGAATCTACGGGGACTAGAACATCGACAGGTGTTGCTGATCAATTTTCCGGGGTATCTGCGCATAATTGCGTTAATATGTTCTTACCCGATTCAGTGCATCCCATCCAAATAGCAAGTGCATGTGACGTACTATGCCCACCGTGTAACAGTGATTCAGCTACTAATATTTCAGAATTTGGCTACTGAAAGGTTATGATTGAAAAAAGTATTTTTGCAAATATTGGAGCTACTGGTATTGTAAAATTTTGTTCAAGGTAACCTTTAATTTTGACTATTTAAATTTCATAATCCTTGCGCTAACCTACAGTTATAACAAACAGTGTATACCCGGATCAGCCAGCTCGTCTGTGACTGGTGATATGGGTCTACTACATCTATCACACGGTCAGAAGATCCATTTTCTCAGTACATGTCATCTAAAAACTATTCATTTTTCAGCATTATACTGATGACAACCAATATACTTATATACATGTAGATACATGTACATGCATATAATGAGACACAAACTATAACAGTTGCTGCTGCTTTTATTTTCCTCATTTAAATGATTGTACATGTAATGTTGAGCCTACACACTGTATCACATATGATAACTCTTACATTAAAGGTACTGTGCCTCGGATAGATTCAGTGGAGGGCACATTTAGTGTTGCCGTTGTCCGTCCGTCCCCAACCTTGTAACTCGTAAAACTTTTAAACAGTAATAGCTACAGACCGGAAACTTTGTATGTAGCTTTCTTATGAGTAGATGCACAAATGTTTATTTTGATTCTTTCGACCCCCGGGTCATGGATTATCTCCCCCATTTTCGACTTAGAATTTTGCCTCGTTTTACAGACGACTTGGACATATAATTTGGTTCCAGAAATACGATCTAAATTAACCTATTTTGTCCCAATCTGTTTCATCACATTCTAGGCATATCAGAGACCCAGTGCCTTTAATGCACCCGTTACAGATATTTTGTGAACAGTTCAGAAATTATCCGTAAAAACACGAAAATCGGACTGATTTCATGATTCATCTGAAATCTACATGTGCTGTTTTTTTTTTAAATTATGCAGATAACCATTACGATATCAGATAACACTACTTTTATCTGACCAGGCTACTCATTGTTCACAACTTCACAATTTGATCAATAAATGCCGTCGATGATACAGATATTGAATTATTGGGAATATTATGAGCTACCAGGTGAGAAAAGAACCCTAGAACATGCGCAATCAGCATGGTGAGTGCATAGATCTGATCATGACATACGTTGTTTGAATTACTGTCATCAGCAAAACAATTATATTTTATACTGCGAAGTGAACCTCTATCATCAATTGTTGAACATGTTGTCAGGTCCATTTTCTCGGCTGGGGGCTATATGTGGCTGTGACTGGAGAAATGGGGCTTATGTGATTTGTAACCAGTGTAGCTCCTGCTCCAATAGCACACTCTGATAGCCTGGTGGTCTATACAGCTTGGTAGAAGCATGACATGTGTATAATTCACGGAATGGCGAACAGTGCAGATCCTGATCAGACTGTGCAGTCTGATCTGGAGCTATAGTGGTCGCAAAACCCATAAGCCCTATTTCTCCAGTCACAGCCACATATGTGATCTGTGTGAATGTTACATTATTTCTTTGCAACGATAGCTTTTACCCTTTTATTCTGTATAAGCTTACAAAAGCCATGACAGAACCATTTGCCCTTTCAGGGTATGGGGTCACGTGATTTCAGAACGACCCTAGATAATGTGTGATGTCGTTTTTACAATAGATTTTCTTTACAATGTAATAAACCAATAATTTTCACGAAAAATAGAGTACATTATATTTTGACATTACTTGATACTTGATTGTGGAGTGATATCCATTATAAAAGTAAGAATATTAGTACTAATCCTTTTACTTTTAGGAAGTGGAGTTAAATTATTCTGGTGAGCTGAGGATATATATTTTTACATATTCAATTCGAGAACACTATGAGAACTGCCCTGATCAAACGCCTTGTGACATTTGTGGCAAGTGTAGATCCTAATCCTTATGCACAGCAGTAATAAGCATATGCTCAACTGTCAGAATCGCGACAAGTGCGACAATACCCGGGGGGGGGGGGGGTATGCTGGTCACTAATGTTAGGTGAATTTTCACCGCTGGGGTGAGGGGACAGGCATTGTATATGATGTACATAAACAAAATTACTTCTATAAGTAAGTTGAGGAACCGTTCTATACCTGATCATGTTTGATTCAAAGATAATTGCTTCGTAAATGCATTTACTCTTTGTTATTAGAGACTATGACAATAGTGCAGTGGAGCTTCATATGGTGAGAGTATATCTGGCCCATGTGTATTTAAATATATTACAGTACAGTGTCTAGGAAAAATGTACACGTTAGTTTATGTACATTTTGAGAATGTTGGCAAAAGTACACCAATATCTCACTTGAAGTACATCTTGGTGTAGTATAATTTATAGGAGTCCGTTGTCCTGGCTTTTCTATGCATGATTGGCCACATTATATCATATGTTCTACTTCTCATTGTCAGTTCTTTGTCAAATGCCGGAAGACGTGAAACTAGTTGATGGCTGGCATACACACAAAGATGGCTGAATTGGCCACTCCATGTGCCGTATATGATACAGTAAGGAGGCAGTGTTCATATATATGTTAAACATATATTTCATCACTTTTACGAAGCAATTGTTTGAATCATATGATGATCAGGGGTCCCATAATTATGTCATCATCATGACATTAGTGTCTTGCAACTCGAAACTCCATGTTCTCAACTTGAAACTCGAGAATATTAACTTGAAGCTTTCAAATGGAAACTCAATAATTCTGACTCAAAAGTCAAAAATGTCAACTTTCCTTAGTCTTTTGACCTTCAAAAAACAACAGTGAAAGTGAAAGGTTTAACGTCCCAGCAACAGCTAAGGTCATATAGAGACAGGACAACAGTTTAAAGTCTCATCAGACAGACCAGTGGGAAGGAAATACTATGAAAGTATCTTTGGATGCCCTAGGCAAGGTTTGAACCCACAACTTCCAGATTGGAGTCAGGTTTTCTAACCCCTATACCACAACCCATCCCTCATTTCACCTTGAACAACTTAAACACAGGTGAGTAATGGGCGGGCGATAGAAACCTTTAATGCATATTTTGCCAAAACTTGGCGTTGACATTGGCCATTTAAGCCACATGGGTGGTGAAAGAGAATGGGTATTATGTCCCAGCAACAGCCAAGGTCATGTAGGAATGGTAGCTCGGTTTCAAATCTCATCTGGTGGGTGGCTGGTCGGGAGCATGGGAAGGGTAAATGTAAAGACGGGTTCATCCTTGGGAGTATGCAAAGGGTACATTTAACAATGGGTTTCATCCTTACCAGAATCCCGATATCCCTGGTGTGACCCGCAGGTACTCTTTTGATACATGTTAGTTGAATCCGGTTATACCTTTATAAAAGTAATAATATTAGTACTAATCCTATTGCTTTTGGGGAGTGGGTTCAAGTGACTGGTGTGGCGAGTACCTGGCACCAGGTCAGGTTATTATACATGTAATTTCAGGACTGTGTTATACATTTCTCTTTAAATATTTAGTTTCTGATTTTGGGATTTACCCCCATCACAAGTCTTTAACCTGGTCTAAAATGACCTTAGCTGTTGACAGGCCATTACACACCATTCGATCAAATCATCCTTACTGGAATCCCAATCCATCCTGGTTTGACCCTCAGGTGCATGATTGGCTTTCTTGTTATTACGAGAGTTGAATCAGGTTATACCCATCATAAAGTAGTAGGATTAATACTAATCCATTACTTTTAGGAGCTGGGGCTAAGTGACTGGTGTGGTGAGAACCTGGCACCCGATCAGGTTCTTTCTTATTTCACACCTGAATATATATATTTCAGTGACTTTCTCCCCATCGATGAAAGTGAAATATGGGATTTTGAACCGTTAAACCCTGGCCTAAAATTCCATAGCTGTTAACAGGCCGTTAAACTCCATCGATTAAACTGGTAAGTATTCCTGTCCCATTTCCCACTTCCCAATAAACTCCATTAATTAAACAGGCAATTAGTCCCGTCCTATTTCACACGTCCCAAGGACATCAAAGGGAAACAGTCTTCTGCGGAGTTGAGGGTTATGGCTTGTGAAGAAACTCAACACCAGTTAAAACTTGACTTTACACATCATTAGGTCGATGACACTATGTTGACACCTCAGCGGCACCAAATACTCCTGCAAATACTCAAGAACAACATTTTATATTTCGTTGCCAGGAGTAACCATTATGATTACAACATGCACATTTTCAAGATCCCCTGACTGGCAGACTTGACAATAATAACGTGAGCCCTCAGTGACCTTGACATTGTCGAAAGGCATGTAGCGGTAATACATGTTAGTAACACCTTTCATTTTCTTAAATAACTTCTGAACGACTTTATCGATTTTATTAATATTTGGCCATAACGTGTGTCTAGGTATAGTAATTGGTTTTGCAAGAATCGCACGTATGAAGACACAAAGTCACGGTCACTGAGAACTCAGGGGGCCAAACTGGCTACAAATGTCATAAGCCCCAATCCTCCAGCCACATATAGAGACCAGGAGCCAGATAGGCACAATTCATATAAGCCACATTCACAAAGGCCACATACATGTACAGAGACCAGGAGTCAGACTGGCCACAATTTCCATTTCTCCAGCCACAGTGACATATAGAGATCAGCACTGGCCACACTTGCCATAAGCATGATAAGCACCAATTCTGCAGTGGCATATAGAGATCACGAGTCAGATGGCCACAATTGCCATTAGCGTAATTTTCCAGCCACATACATGTATGAGATCAGGAGTCAGACTGGCCACAATTGCCATAGTCGTAATTTTCCAGCCATATAGAGATCAGGAGTCAGACTGGCCACAATTGCCAGAAACCCCAATCCTCCAACCACATGTAGAGATCAGATTCAATCTTCCAGCCACATATAAAGATCAGGAGTCAGACTGTCAATCTTCCAGTCACACAAATTACATAAGCTTCAATCCTCCAGCCACATACAGTAGCGCTTTTCTGCAGGTCAGCTATACGTACTATACCAATACTATACGCATACTATACCAATACGATATGTTTTCTATACGATATGCATATAGTATAAACGTACGGTATGTTTGTACCGTAGATACCAAACAATATCGTATAGATATACCATTCAAATCGTACGTTTATACGATTTTTATTCATGTGTATAATTCTGGTACGTTTGTATCGTACAAACATACCAGATTTGAGTACGGTATAAATGTACCAGAATACCGTATATTAACAGTGTTGCCGTGTACTATTTGCCCTAATATTTGGTCCGCCTCGGCAGATTTTTGTTCATAATATTCAGAAATGTGTAATATTACTAATTTATCTCTGTGTTTCATGAAATATATTTAAAGAAACTGTGATATTTTATGTAAATGACGTGGATATATATCCACAAAACGAGAAACAAAATCCAATTAAATAATGAAAAACTTGTGATTGTTTACGAGATACGATTCGATATGCCTAGCTAGAGTTTAATCTCTCACCCGGTTGTGTTACATTGTACATGACACTAGGCTACTAGCAACAATAAACCGGAGTCAATAAATAAAACAATAGCACAAAGTCAAACGTATCCGTGTTCCAATCCAAATTTTTATCCCATCTATTTAATTCAAAGTGACTAGAAAGTCAGCGGTATTGGTTATCTGTTTTTTTTGGTGCGCAAATATAAATCGGCGGGTTATTGCGAGACAAACAGTGAAACATTGACCTTGACAATTTCTTGGACAAACAAAAATGTCGTCACTGCCGTTCCGAATATCAAAAACAAATTGCTAGACACCACCATGCTCACAATATATTTATTTTCATATAAAATCAAATTATAATGTGTGGTCTACGGTATAATATGGCAAAACTTAGCACCAATTTAGCGCTTTGTTTACCTTTTTCGTCGGTATCAAATTACGTTTTCCTTTTCTGTTAACATTAATTCGACGCGATCCTATAGTCGACATGACAATTTCTGAGATCAACACAACTTTTCATAATGTCTTTCAATTTCAAGCTGCAAGGACACTGTGAATTGCATATTAACCATAATAACATGGTGAACATATTGATAATAATTTTAAAAGAAAAGCATATTTTATTTTCGAAACCTGATAATAAAAAAAAACTTATTTCTCTTTCTATTACTGCAAACGTTCTGCTCTGGCTGTTGATTTCTATGGGCCCGAATCAAATTTTGTGAAGATAATATTTATTCCGGTGATAGCCAATTCTTTAAAATAAAACGGTTTACTTGTATCACAGAGTGAGAAAGATAAATAACGGCCCGGAATCGAACTAAGGACCTCATGTGGCTCTACCGTGCAAGCTAACAAGGCACAGACCATACACACTTCATCCCCATAGTCAGTTGCGTACTGTGACATTCTTCTCCGCCAAATTGAAATTCATCCTCGAATTCCATGTTTAATTTTGTCTCCGAATTCCATATGTTTCGGTACAATTTTGGGAGTATTTATCAGTCACGGTCCTTCGTTGGACAACAATTGTCACTGAGCAGACATATTTCCACCCTGAATTCCATATTAAATTTTGTGGAACATTTCTTCATCAGTCACGACTCCACGTTGGGAGTAGTTGCGGCAAGTAACTGCAGAATACTCATGCAATTATCGTCCGTACCCAGAGTTACGGTGCTCCATAGGTTTTTCCTGCAGAGTACCGAATCGGATCTCATTCGCGCTTCAGCTGTTAATTGTGACATAATAATGACATTTCTTTCAATTGAAAAATACAGAAAATATGTCGCAATTAACAGTGAAGTGCAAATCAGATGTGATTTGGTACTTTGCAGGGGAAACCTACGGAGAGCACCATAACTCTCGGTACGGACGATACGGGAGTATTCTGCAGAGTTACTTCCCACAACTACGTTGGGCGCTAAATTTCACAGGGTGAGAAAGATGAGCACCAGCCCGGAATCGAACCGGGGATCTCTGGGTTCCACACCATGGCTCTACCTACTGAGCAAACCGGGCACAAATACACACTTATTCACCATAGTGATCATTATTCAACCAAAAATTCACAAGCTAGAAGTTATGCCAAATTATTACAGTCAATGTCACAG
>JAQRGA010001123.1:0-10713 GCA_029237695.1 Conchocele bisecta
TTAAATACCCAATTAAAATTGCCAAAAACCCAATTGAAATCAGAAGTAGCGAGTATTAAAAAGCAATAAAATGTTTGTGGTACGTTTATCATGCTGCAGAAAACAATAAACAGACCACAAATATAGCATATTTTTCTTATTTACCACGAAAACACATCTTGGTATTTCATTAACAATTCTAGTGAAATGCCAAGACATGTTTTCATTTCGAAGCAAACTATTCAATAATTGCTGTCTGTTGATGTGTAAACAGTAGTGTGATTTTATTTTACTCAATTAAAATTGTTAAATACCCAATTGCTTTAGAAATGATGGAGTGAAGATACTCAATTACTAATTTCTTATCTGGAGCCCTGTGTTGCTGTGAGAAATTGGGCGTATGGGTCTGGATCTTCACTGTTCAGTCATTCCATCAATAAAACACACAGCATGCTTCTAACAAGCAATATAGATCGTTATCAGGCTACCTTAGTGTGTTATTTAACCAAGAGGTATCATATAAGGGCATTATCACCCGAGATAAATGACCAAGAACCCTACAAAATTGTGATCACATAGGTTTCTTGTTGTCCGGTTTAGAGAGGTTCCACTGTAAATTGTTATCAGACCCATGCAGGGTGTGCTATCTGATTAGGAACTACACTGGTCACAAATCCCATAAGCCATATTTCTCCCGTCACAGCCACATATTTAGAAAGACGTTTACATTGGAGACACTAGTTTGTTATTTAAATAAAATTAAACTAAATGTAGTAACATTTGATTGTACAAAAACTAGCTTTTGCAACGCTAGTTATTTTACAGTAGTTTAAACATTATTTTCATTAAACCCATTTTTTTTTCATGTGACGCATAATATTATGTACCATTACGTCAAAAAATATGATGCAAATCTATAATTGAAATACAAAATAATGATAATTATAATGTCTCGCCAATTTGTTTCATTAATTCCTACGCATATCCGAAACTTGAAAAGCTTACGTGTTTTCCGCTGGAGAGGAACCAAATAGTACGATCGATCTGATATTTTACCCTTTCACCCCTAAATAACTGAAATGAATTATGTTTATTTTGCGATCAATCCAATTGATTTTCAGACTAGTCCATTATATGAAAAATGGGTGTATTTCTTCTGTATACAAACTCTGAAAATTACTTGCAAAACGTGCAGATCCTGATGAGACGGCTCTTTACGAGCCGTCTCATCTGGATCTACACTGTTTGCAAACACCGCTATAGAGGGCGGTTGTGTTGAAAGTACTAACACGGCACAGGTCGCGGTACAGGCGCACGAATTGCCACAAGGCCGATTTTCTCAACCACGGCCCCATATTGCAGCTGCCACTTATTAGTCTACGCCCACCTATGTATATTGAAGCCGGGCAATTTTCGCGTATTTAAATTTATGCTTATTTTCTACCAAACAATTTGTGCCGGGGTGAATGGTACCTTTATGGTGTTTTAACCGCCAAAGTGTGCGCATCTTTGGTTTATTGTAAACTTTTCGTTTCATTAGAATTTAATGTATGTGCGCATCTTTACAGTTTGTTTAAATGCTCCAGATGTACATCAAAACACTCTTTAAAGATACCCAATTTTACTTTGATATTAAGTTTCTAGAAGGTCGGACACTCGCCATCTTTTCAACCAACGGAAGTGGATTATTTACATTGGGCCCGGCTCGCTAATTCAGTAATTGTATCGCGCGCGGATGCCGGGACCCAGCAGGGTCCCTGCCTTCTCGCGAGTTACAATTACTGAATTAGCGAGCAGAGACCAATGTACACTAGTACCACTTCCGTTGGTTGAAAATATGGCGGGTGTCCTACCTTCTAGATATTTAATATAAGAGTAAAATTGGGTATCTTTAAAGAGTGTTTTGACGTTCATACCACAAATTGCCTATGCATGTACATGTAGGTGCACAATAGTAACGCTAATAACCACGTTGTGAGAAGCAAATTAATAAACAAAATCTTCGTACATTTTTATCGTAAGAAGTTTAGTGAAACGGGCCCCTGGTGATATGCATTCGGCTGCGATCAGGATCTATAAGCTTGTAAATTAAACTAGCTGTTTCTTATACAGTGAAACCTCTCTAAACTGGACAACATGGAAGGTCTCCAGGGTGTCCGGCTTAGAGAGGTTTCACTGTACATCAGGCATTTGATCATTCTGAGCCATAGGTGTGTGCTATGCGATCACGAACAGACGTTATGACCTGAAATAAATGACCAAGAAATTCATCAAAAATAAGATCACATCTGTTTTCTTGGTGTCCGGTTTAGAGAGGTTCCACTGTATTGTAAAACCAAAATGAAGAACTCAAGATTTTTTCGAATTGACGAAATGTCCCCAACAAGCCACCATAATATAATCGTTAATATAATCGTTACGTATTCTACGGTGGCCTCCCGTGCGTGCATGTTGGACCTTTTGGACAGTAGTCTATTTCACCAAAATTGCAAAGCATACCTATCTTACAAAGTGTACACTGAGGGAGTAACCATTTATTTTTCCCGAAATGCGTTTTTTCATATAGAACTAACGACTGCATATATTTAATGATTAAAAGTATGCGGAATTATTATACTGAATTTATTACATTATCACAGCCAAAATGGCTGTGATAATGTAATAAATGCAGTATAATAAAGATTAATAAATGCATCCTTAAATTGAAAACCTCTCCCTCAAAGTGTACTTTGCAAGATAAGTATACTTTGCAATTTTGGTGAAATCGACTACAGATCACCGTCGGAACATGGGTCCATATTCGGGGTACATATAGTCGCCACTCGGTCCGTCCGCCTTTCCGATATTTGTTGGCTTTCGGATACATACTATCTCTGTAAAAACAGAAGACGGTTTGTCTTGAAACGTCATATTCTTATTAGTCATCATCCATATTTTCATTCTGTGGCCCACTAATGCGGTCCCTCGGCCCAAGGTGAAGGTCAATTGACTTGGAAATTTGCGTTAAAGTTTTGTTTTCGCGTTAACGTTTTAACGTTCGCGTACATTTATCATTATTATATGACTGACAATTTCAACCAATGAGATTTCCAATTTCGGGTCACATGATTATGGATATACATGTATATGATATTCACCTGGATATCAGTCTCTGACTCGTCGTTGCGCGAGACGAGTCCGAGAATGAAAGTCGAAATGTGATTTCGAATAACACTCTCGGACTCTTCTCGCTCAACGAGACGAGCCCGAGACTGATATTCAGGTGTAGCTTCATATGCAATCACAGCATGAGGCAATTCGTGCGTTTTTGTATCATATTTATATGTTCTCATTGCTGTAATATGGGTCATCTAATAAAATAATTATTGTCTTTTGAGTCGGTGTACACGAGATTTACGGACCTCAGCCAAAGACTTTCCTCAGGTCCGTAAATCTCGTGTACACCTCACCAAAGACAAGAATTATATAGTATTACTGATTTCTAGTTTACTAGGTTTCCGTTTCTTTTCAAAATGCACATGTTCGTGTGTTAATGCAATGTATGAATTACATGTAACACGTACACATGCACATTCTTTCCATTTCCGAATGTCATCAATTGCACCTTTTCAGTTGCAAATGTGTGGCTGTGACTGCAGAAATGGGGCTTATGGGTTGTGTGACCATTTAAGATCCAGTAGCCTATTTCACCAACATTGCAAAATATACTTATCTAGCAAAGTATACTTTGAGGGAGAAACTTTCAATTTTAGGATAAATTTATGAATTTTTATTATGCTGAATTTATTACATCATCACAGCCATTTTGGCTGTGATAATGTAATAAATTCAGTATAATAATTCTGCATACTTCTAATCATCGAATATATGCAGTCGTTAGTTCTATATGAAATAATGCATATCGGGAAAAATAAATGATTACTCCCTCAAAGTATACTTTGCTAGATAAGTGTACTTTGAAATGTTGGTGACATAGGCTACTGATCAGCCTGTGCATCTGCATAGTCTGATCAGGATATGCAATGTTAGCTATTCCATTAATGAAACACCCGTCATGCTTCTAACAAGCAATATAGATTTGTATTAGACTATACACGTGTGCTATTTGATCAGGAGATCTGGTGACAAAACCCATAAGCCCCATTTCTCCAGTCACATCCACATATTCTGTTTGGGGCGGGGTGGGGTTGGGCTACGGCGCTTATGAGTTGGGCAAGGAGGTGTATGACGGGCGGGTCAGTTTCGTGTTCTATTCACGAGCTAGTGGGTGAGCCAGACCCAAGGAAACAGAGTTATCATTACCACTTGGGGGCAAATTGCCACTATGCAAGTTCAGTGTCATCGGCGTCGATTGTTTTGACTTTGGAGGAAAACACTTACCACACACGTACACATGGCGTAAATTATTGATTTTTTCTGTGCATCCAACTACTCATTATGTTTCACAGTCTAAATGATATCCAACAGCTACAATTATACGATCAATTAACCTATTACGCTCTGAAAATACACACTTTCTTTCTGATGGAAAAACATAAACAAAATTATTTGTTTCTCATCCGACGTATATTTGGTGACCACCATTTGAACCGTCTCGTCGAGACGGTTCAAATGAGTGGTTACAACATATACTTTGGTTCATAAATAAGAAAAATAGAACAACACATATTTAAATATTTGTATACACCATGCATAAACGTGTATTCCGCATGCTATCGGTTAACGATGGCATTCAAGTTGGATGTTCTGTTCTATGATGGCGCGCTCGTTCTGGGGACCGTTTCACTAAACTTTATACGACTAAATCTAAAGTGAAAAATTATGATAGTCTGTAAAATGCACATTAACAGTGTTTTCTTGTGAACAATTATTGGATTTACATTTATTGAGCATATGCAGCCTATGCTCTATAAATGCAAATTCATCAATTGAAATTTCCAGATTAATATTGTTCACGAATAGCCTACATGTGGCCGTGACTGCAGAAATGGGGCTTATGTGTTCTGTGACGAGTGGAGATCCGTACCGTCTGATCAGGTCCATTGTTCGCCATTCCATCAATGAAATACCGTTCATGCTTCTAAGCAGGAGTGACGCTGGTCACAAATCCCATAAGCCCATTTCTCCAGTTACTGCCACATGCCAGTGTCGGTGGTACGCCCTATTATGTATACAGGTGTGTGCAAAAAATCTGCATTTCAATCTTAACTTTCACATCTACAATCTGATTGGTCGATAGCTCAAGCGAAAACTGATGGCTCGCACCACTTTCTTTAATCTGTCGCGTGCCTTCGCGTGGCTGGCGACACGGCGCATGCGTAACCAAGTCTCGTCATATTCTCGTACCTGTCCATTATCTACGAGACATATCTACAAAACACCTGTCGACTCGAGTGACTTTTATCACATCTACGGCACGCGACTTGACGAATTATATTACACTAATGCATACTATAGGTCACATTTTATGCAATTCAACATATCGCATTACTTCTTTGTAACTTTGTAACGTATCACGTTTTGAAACAATAGCAAGACGAACACGTGGATGACTGCGGCGTTCACTAGAGCCACATGTAAATGCTTGGATTTAACGACGGCACTGGCTCGATGACCATGCATGTCATCTCCCAAGAAGGGGAGAAAGGAAGGAGGTGGATACAGAGAAAACCGGCCCCAGGGGGCCTAGCTCTTATTAGAATAGTCCCCTCTGGTTTTTTAACGTGCCCATACTCTCCTTCAAATCTGATGCACGGGGCCGCCGTTTAAAGTCCCCAACCGAAAGGACTAGTAGAGCAGTAAATACAAAGTATCTCAGAAATACTGACGACTAGGTACTGAACCCTGAATCGAACCCGCGTCGCCAACGTGGCAGTCCGACGGTGTTACCTCTCGACCACGGTCTGCTCCCACACACGACCTAGTACTGCGCTTGTTTTTAGTTATGTTTTTTTTTTATTGCAATGCGTGATACCGGGTGAAAACTACGAATATAGAATACCAGGCTGGGGCCCGTTTCACTAAAGTTCGTACGACTAAAATGTTCGTAAGTGCAAAATTATGATAGTCTGTAAATTTCACATTAACCATGTTTTCTTGTAAACAATTATTTGATTTACAATTATTGAGTATAGGCTGCATATGCAGCCTATGCTCAATCAATGTAATTTCACCAATTGAAATTTACAGACTATTCTAAATCTGCACTTACGAACATTTTAGTCGTACACAGTTTAATGAAACGGCCCCTGGCAGGTGTCTGTTGATATCACGTTCAGCAGGGAAGGGTATGAAACGCGTAGGAATTCCGAGGCTCGCCGAGATTCTGAAATGATATTGAGAAAGAAGACGAAATGCAACACAACAACAGACCACAATGTTCATTACCAGCATTCTAAGGGTTAATTATATATGCCTATCAGTAGTCCTGAGTACATAACTCTAATTACATTGCTTTACATAAGCGTTATGACGGAGTAGTTGTTCCAAATTTGCTATTGAAGCGTTACTTTCTACTTCGTGGAGAGTGACCTCAGAATTTTGCGAACTATGATAATAGTTTTTATCCCGTCAACACAGTGCGTATGTGCCGTGAAACATGGTGCCGTGAAACATTTTTGATATCCTGTCAATACGACCTAATCACTGCGTATGAATATGTGTATTTTTGCATTTTAAAGCATTTAAAGCCATTTCTTTTTTTTATTAATTCGTTCCCACTAAATAACAATTCGCGGAAACGAATTGTTAATTCGAGGGAACGAATTGTTAATTCGAGGGAACGAATTGTTAATTTGCGGGAACGAATTGTTATATCGTGGGAACGAATTGTTAATTCGAGGGAACGAATTGTTAATTTGCGGGAACGAATTGTTATATCGTGGGAACGAATTGTTAATTCGAGGGAACGAAATATTAATTCGCGGGAACGAATTGTTATATCGTGGGAACGAATTGTTAATTCGAGGGAACGAATTATTAAATTGAGGGAACGCATTTGTTATTTCGTGCGGACGAATTAATAAAAAAAAGATCCACGTCCATAGTGTAGCGATATAGTGCAAGATATCATAATTACGAACATTTTAGTCATACGAAGTTTAGTGAAACCTTATTCATTTGAGTAGATATCGTACATACAATATAATATATCTACTATTTAGTAGATTCCTACGGAACCCCGCAGGGGACGTAGAATTCTTTTCTATTAATTCGTTCCCACGAAATAACAATGCGTTCACTCAATTTGGGAAAGAATTAATAAAACAAAATCCATGTCCCCTGCGGGGCTCCGTAGATATCGTACATACGATATAAGATATCTACAATTTTGCGGATTCCTGTCTTTTGAATAAATATACCGAAACAACAAAAAACGCAACAATGAGACTGGGTTATTTGGATATATAATGAATTTATGCTTATATCCTCATAACAAAATATTTTGCCAAATTATGTAATTGGTGAATAAATAACATATTTACCTCATTGATGCGCTTTTAAATCGTTCAATGCAAGTAGTCGCACTTAAATCTGGACTGTGAGTTTAGTGCAAGTACTCGAACTTAAACCTGGACTGTGACTTTACTGCAAGTAATCGCACTTAAAGCTGGGCTGTGAGTTTAGTGCAAGTAATCGCACTTAAAGCTGGGCTGTGAGTTTAGTGCAAGTAATCGCACTTAAACATGGACTGTGAATTAAGTGCAAGCAATCGCACTTAAACATGGACTATGTGTTTAGTGCAAGCAATCGCACTTAAACATGTATTGTGAGTTTAGTGCAAGCAATCGCACTTAAACCTGGACTGTGACTTCAGTGCAAGTAATCGCATTTAAACCTAGACTGATGTCAGTGCAAGCAATCGCACTTACACCTGGACTGTGAGTTCAGTGAAAGTAATCACACTTAAATCTAAACTGTGAGCTTAGTACAAGTAATCGCACTTAAACCTGGACTGTGAGTTTAGTGCAAGCAATCGCATTTAAACCTGCACTGTCAGTTCAGTGCAAGTAGTCATACTTAAACCTGGAATGTGAGTTAGTGCAATCAATCGCACTTAAACCTGGACTGTGAGCTTAGTGCAAGTAATCGCACTTCAACCTGGACTGTGAGTTTAGTGCAAGCAATCGCACTTAAACCAGGACTGAGTTTAGTGCAAGTAATCGCACTTAAACATGGACTGTGAATTTAGTGCAAGCAATCGCACTTAAACCTGGACAGTGAGTTTAGTGTAAGTAATCGCACTTAAACCTGGACAGTGAGTTTAGTGTAAGTAATCGCACTTACACCTGGACAGTGAGTTTAGTGTAAGTAATCGCACTTCAACCTGGACTGTGAGTTTAGTGCAAGCAAACGCACTTAAACCTGGACTGTACGTTTAGAGGAAGTAATCGCACTGAAACATGGACTGTGAATTTATTTAGTGCAAGTAATCGCACTTAAACCTGGACTGTGAGTTTAGTGCAAGTAATCGCACTTATACCTGGACTGTGAGTTAGTGCATGTAATCGCACATAAACCTGGAATGTGAGTTAGTGCAAGTAAACCCACTTAATTAAACCTGGACTGTGAGCTTAGTGCAAGCAATCGCACTTAAAAATGGACTGTGAGTTTAGTGCAAGTAATCGCACTTAAACATGGACTGTGAGTCCAGTGCAAGTAGTCGCACTTAAAAATGGACTGTGAGTTTAGTGCAAGTAGTCGCACTTAAACCTGGACTGTGAGTTTAGTGCAAGTAATCGCACTTAAAGCTGGACTATGAGTTTAGTGCAAGTAATCGCACTTAAAGCTGGACTGTGAGCTTAATATATGTAGTCGCACTTAAACCTGTATTGTGAGTTTAGTGCAAGCTATCACACTTAAACCTGGTATGTGAGTTCACAGCCAGTAGTCGCACTTAAACCTGGACTGTGAGTTTAGTGCAATTAGTCGCACTTAAACATGGAATGTGAGTTTAGTGCATGTAGTTGCACTTAAAGCTGTGCTTTCAGTTTAGTGCAAGTAATTGGATTTAAAGCTGGGCTGTGAGTTCAGTGCAAGTAGTCTCACTTAAACCTGGACGTTCAGTTGAGTGCAAGAAGTCGCACCTAGACCTGGACTGTGAGCTTAGTGCAAGTAGTCGCACTTAAACCTGGACTGTGAGTTAGTGCAAATAATCGCACACAAACCTGGACTGTCAGTTTAATGCAAGTAATCGCACTTAAACCTGGACTGTGAGTGTTGTGTAAGCAATGGCACTTAAAAATGGACTGTGAGTTCAGTGCATGTAATCGCACTTAAACCTGGAATTTTTAGTTTACTGCAAGTAATCGCACTTATACCTGGACTGTGAGTTAGTGCATGTAATCGCACATAAACCTGGAATGTGAGTTAGTGCAAGTAATCGCACTTAATTAAACCTGGACTGTGAGCTTAGTGCAAGCAATCGCACTTAAAAATGGACTGTGAGTTTAGTGCAAGTAATCGCACTTAAACATGGACTGTGAGTCCAGTGCAAGTAGTCGCACTTAAAAATGGACTGTGAGTTTAGTGCAAGTAGTCGCACTTAAACCTGGACTGTGAGTTTAGTGCAAGTAATCGCACTTAAAGCTGGACTATGAGTTTAGTGCAAGTAATCGCACTTAAAGCTGGACTGTGAGCTTAATATATGTAGTCGCACTTAAACCTGTATTGTGAGCTTAGTGCAAGCTATCACACTTAAACCTGGTATGTGAGTTCACAGCCAGTAGTCGCACTTAAACCTGGACTGTGAGTTTAGTGCAATTAGTCGCACTTAAACATGGAATGTGAGTTTAGTGCATGTAGTTGCACTTAAAGCTGTGCTGTCAGTTTAGTGCAAGTAATTGGATTTAAAGCTGGGCTGTGAGTTCAGTGCAAGTAGTCACACTTAAACCTGGACGTTCAGTTGAGTGCAAGAAGTCGCACCTAAACCTGGACTGTGAGCTTAGTGCAAGTAGTCGCACTTAAACCTGGACTGTGAGTTAGTGCAAATCATCGCACACACACCTGGACTGTGAGTTTAATGCAAGTAATCGCACTTAAACCTGGACTCTGAGTGTTGTGTAAGCAATCGCACTTAAAAATGGACTGTGAGTTCAGTGCATGTAATCGCACTTAAACCTGGAATTTTTAGCTTACTGCAAGTAATCGCACTTAAACCTGCACTGTGAGTTAGTGCAAGTAATCGCACTTACACATGGACTGTGAGTTAGTGCAAGTAATCGCACTTAATTAAACACTCAATCGCACTTAGACCTGGACTGTGAGTTCATTGTAAGTAGTCGCATTTATTAAACCTGCACTGTGAGTTTAGTGCATGTAATCGCACTTAAAGCTGGACTGTATGTTTTGTGCAATTAGTCGCACTTAAACATAGACTGTGAGTTTAATGCAAGTAATCGTACTTACACCAGGACTGTGAGTTTAGTGCAAGTATTCGCACTTAAACATGGACTGTGAGTTTAGTGCAAGTAATCGCACTTAAACCTGGACTGTGAGTTTAGTGAAAGTAATCGCACTTAAACCTGGAATGTGAGTTAGTGCAAGTAATCGCACTTAATTAAACCTGGACTGTGAGCTTAGTGCAAGCAATCGCACTTAAAAATGGACTGTGAGTTTAGTGCAAGTAATCGCACTTAAACATGGACTGTGAGTCCAGTGCAAGTAGTCGCACTTAAAAATGGACTGTGAGTTTAGTGCAAGTAATCGCACTTAAAGCTGGACTATGAGTTTAGT